>JACGDI010005532.1:0-25238 GCA_014898725.1 Jacaranda copaia
GAGAAAAACACAAAAAAATATGACTAATGAGGATGAAAGTTGTATTTTACTAGATTAGATTAGTGTTCGGGCTAGTTCAACTAGGCTAGTTAAGTGGTCCAACTCAGAAATAGCTTGAGCTGAGATCTGCAATTATGAGCAAATGTCAGACTAGTCAAGGTGCCCTTAGCTAAGGCATTCCAATGCTCAAATCAGTATTAATCGACTAGGTAAATTGAGCAGCAGAGTGAGGGCTTATAGTGAAGACCGGTATATCTTAAGAGTGGCTAGCAATGGGGTATTTATAGCCTTCTCTCGGTGGATGATATATCCAAGATGCATGTATCATGTGTAAAGGGCTCTTGTCCTTGTACGGATAGTTTTAGGTCATCTCTCATCCCTGCACATTCTAGGTGGTATCACCTCCAGATTTCAGGAATAGAATAGTACACTGGTGGCGTGCCTCCTGTCAGGAGTGATGATAGAGGTGGTATAGGGTGGTATGTGCCATTAATGAGAAGGTATACTGCTTGTCAAGGTTTTTAATGCCATAGGGATATGAGTTAGTGCTGGAACAACCTCGCTAGTCGACAATGGGGTCAACCATAGAACTAGTTTCTGGGAGCGGTCGGCCTCCTGGGGGTGTGGTGCTTAAGCCCTTTTATTGGAGATGATGAGTTCATGTGTTCAATTTACTGGCTAGTCGAGTTATGTCGGTCTTGCTTATTGCATAGGCTTGGGCCTCTAAGGCGAGATGGGTCGGGAAGTGTGCTCTTGTGTCAATACTTGTTGGATTAGGCCTGTTGGGCCATCCTATATTGTAGTGTCCTCTCTCGAGATAACACCTAAGCTAAGGTACTATTTCAATTCATTCCTTAAGCATGCATTAATAAAATTAATAGGCTCATAAAATTTTTCACAAATTTTCAACAATAACATCAAGAACATCAAAACTTTATAGTATGCTTTAATTCAAGTGCAGAAGCTATATCAAAGTGCTAAATACCATAATGAGAAGTTCAACAGCATTCAAACCAAATTGTCATCACTAGTATATACATAGAAATAAGCTCCAGTACAAATCATCTCTACCAGGTTTTTCAATCCTCATATCTTCCTGCCTCATACCTGTCTGAGTAAAGACGAGTAATACACTAGGGTGAGTCATAAGGACTCCGTGAGGATAGTGTAAAGCAATGCATAATCAATTGAAAATCAAGGTACCCAAATAACAATCGATGACAGTTTAGTATAATAACAACAAGTCAATGTCAAAAGAAAACAACAAAGGAAACCAAGTTATTAGCAACTGCTAGGTCAGAAGCTGTAAC
Organism: Jacaranda copaia; assembly: GCA_014898725.1. Lineage (NCBI taxonomy): Eukaryota > Viridiplantae > Streptophyta > Magnoliopsida > Lamiales > Bignoniaceae > Jacaranda > Jacaranda copaia. Next base: position 1,311 of record JACGDI010005532.1, read on the forward strand.
CATTAGCTCAATGGCCGATTTGTCTCAACCAATCCTACTCGGGAAGTTTAGGGACATCTTAATCGATCACAGTTGGAAGGTATAAATGTGGCTTGTTTGCTCAGGACATAAGCCCAATCTAGATTGGGATACCACTCTAACCATATTGCTCTATGAGTAGAATATAATTACAAAGATAGCAAACCCAACCACATATACAAGTCAAGGATCAAAACATAATAGTACAATAAGAGTTCGGTTCAGTATAGTGACAATCAATTTAGTGACTCAAGTATGACAGCTCGGCAATAATAGTAGCTCAAGCATAATAGGTTGGCAATAATAGTAGTTCAAGCATAACAGTTTGGCAAGGCACTCCGACTCGAGTATGACAGCTTGGCAATAATAGTAGCTTAAGCATAATAGCTTGGCAATAACAGTAGTTCAAGCATAATAGTTTGGCAAGGCACTCGACTAGCAGTTCTTTTGTACATATGCTTTTCAGTTTGATCAATCAATTAGTCAAATGCTAACATGGTAGAACAATGAGTTTCACATAATGGTTTCAATAAAGCCAATACGTAACAATGACAATCAAAATCAATCAAGGAAGCCGACATGGCTAACAATGATATACAATGTAATCTGACCAGTATGGTAACATATGAGATACGAAATTGTTCATGGTACTAGAATAGAACAAATTGTTGATTTAAATGATTATGATACATAATAGATAATAGTACTATTCACAAGTTCAAAAAGTAATGACAAATAATGATATTCAATGAACAACAGTTAAGACAGTAAAACTTTACAGTGTTTGGGCAATAGCAATAACGACAGTCAGATCGAATATCAAGCAGTAGAACCTCACAGGGTTCGACAGTCAATCAATAATAGTAACTATAGGGAAGACAGGTATCAAATCAACTAAACCTCATAGAGCTCAATCATAATAACATTGCTTTACTTAAAGGAATACTAGGTCGGTAGATCCTCACCTTAATCACATTAGTGATGTAGTCAAACTTTACGATCCTCATGGTCAAATCCTCTGTCACCTATTTAAAAGAGTAACCTTATATTAAAATTCATGTTCAACCCTAACGATCACTAACACCTAGAATCATACCAATAATAGCCCTAAATCTGAGCAAGTATCCTATTGATATGTTGGTTAGGGTTTGATTCGACATCACTCCCTAAACATGCTATTAGTATTGAATATATAAACATATATGAGGTTCACTTATGTATATAATTCCATAATGATACTCGATATTGATTACAGTAATCTAGTTATCAATAAAAATCCAAGCTTTTGTCAATTAAATCATGGTTACATAAAATTAGGGTTTTCTACACTTAGTATGCTGTATAACATATAGTTTACATGCAATAATACCATTTTGGATGCACTAAGCTCATTTAATTGATTAAAGGTGTTTTATTTTTATGCATGAGTGCTCTGATTGATTATTTCGATAATTATATACAATAATATAAGGTTTGATGATGATCAGAACGTGTACATACACATATGCAAATATATATAAAATTATCATCATTTATATACCAATTTTTCACAAACGAGTTGGAATTTCAACGATCAGACCATATGCATGTATTTACCATGATGAGACGGTGATTCTATCCAGTCACTACTGTTAGAAAGTTCAATGCCACCATCCTTGGATTCCTCTCGTTGAGAGTTTTCCAATGGCATGCTTGGTTTCTTATCTCTCTATTGGGAAAGTGGTTAAATGTCACCTCAAAGCTTCCAAAACTACTTATCTTTGCTATCGATTTCCACCCTCACCGTCGTGTTTCACCACCGTGTAATTTTTCTATCTGGTTCTCTTCATCAAGTACTACCTAAAACACCCTTTAGATTCATTGTTGGATGCCAAAAAACTTGAGACCTAGTTACCTGCCATGAATTTATTTTTTCAGTCTCCTTGGCCACACCTCTTCGGAGCCCTCAGTCATACATGTTGGTGTTGCTGAAGAGTTGAAGGTGAGAGGAGTACAATCATGGTGTTGGTTTGGAAAGAAAATGGCTGTCACCAGTAGTTGTTAGGGTGGTCGGATGTGGTGGTGAGTGAAAGGGAACAAAAAGAAAAGGTAGAAAGGTGAATAAGGAAAGGAAAATGGGAAAAAATCATTCTACCCATTTCTTTTATTTAAATTCAATTTTTTATTTTTGCAATTCAGTTATTAGAAAATTTAAGTCATGCAATTGAGTCTAAAATATTTTTAGTAAAATTCAATTTAGCCACTGATTTTATGAGTTCTCATATTAGGTCCTTTAATTTGTTAAAATTAGACATTAACCCTCCATAATTAAATAAATGTTGCAATTACATCTTTTAAAATTGCATCTTAACCCATAAAAGTTTTGAAATTTACAAATATCAAATAAATTTCCAAAAATTAATATTTAAATAAAATATCAAAATATTGCAAATTTCAAGGGTGTTACACATATCATGAGTCACTCATACTCGTGGTCCTAATTGAGCCTGTTGACTAGAAGGAGTAGGGAATAGTTACGTTGCTTATTGGTGGTTTTGGAGAAGCAACCAAGGTTTTACACACTCAACTAAGGTTTTAGTGCATTTAATGCACCTGTTACATTGGGCCATGTGAAGTTCCAGATGATGGCTATGAAATCATTATCACTGGTTGAGTTCTCGTGCATAGGTGTCTATAAATAGGCGTGGTAAAAATATTCATTTTACACTTTCACAGTATTGCATTTGGTCGAGCTTCAAATTCACAGAGCTCTCACTCTTCCATTCTGTGCTCTAGAGTTTCATCGAGATCCTATAAGTTTTCCCTTAACTATTTTTTAAGCATGTCAAATACTTCTGATAGTGAGGCTACTAGCTCTCATGAGACACCATTCCAGGGGAAGGGTATTAATGAGAATAGATCAGATAGCTTATTGAGTGATAGCTCAACCTCTAATAGCTTGAGCAATGAGCAGGTTACTTCTGGGGGTGACATTGGCCTGAGTGAGGTGCCAGCATCACGTGGTTAACTTTTTACTCGAGCTCACTAAAGTGAAATCATTTCAAAGACTACTCCAATCAATCTCATATGTATCAGGGAGTTTTATTATGTCGTTGTTGAGTATGAACTCATAGTCCCTGGTGCTTGAGGTAGAATACATCAACCTTCGAAGGGGTGCATTACTATTTTTGAGGAAGCCTTTAGATATAGTCTTAGGTTGCCCTTTGCCCCAGCTGTAGTTGACCTGTTAGGAGGTTGAGAGGTCTGCATAATGAAGTTGTTACCTAATTGCTTCTCAACTATATATAACTTTGCCGTGCTTATGCATTTATTTGACCAGCTGGCATCTTTGAAAATTTCTCCAACCTTTTCTACCTCCCAATGTCTCAAATGTTGGGCAGCATCGAGGAATATGGATTTTATTACCTCATGACATGGCCTTATCAAAAAGTTTTAGTTACTTTGTCACCTCTTACAGCCAAGAGTAGAAAAAATATTTTTTCTATGTTCGAGGGCCCATAGGGTTTAACATTCCAAGGTAGTGGTGGAGGGGCACGTTGAGATGCTAGATAACCTAATCTTGAGTTAGCCAAATACCTTTATCCAAGATCTAGTTAAGTTTAGCCAAATAGAGGCCTGTGTGTTAATCAAAAAGCATTGGTACTGGCTGGCTTATTACCTGTTGAGCTAAACTTGTAGTAGGTGATCAACTAAGTAAAAGCTCTTTGTTGATTTTTATAATTATCTATTTCATGTATCTTTTTGTTCAAATCTAATCTCTTATTTTTGTCACTGTCTTTTAAGTTGGTAGATCGAGAAGAAATTGTGAACTGCGCAAGGCAGAAGTAATGGTCTAAGCCTAGAGAAATGAATAGCACCGCCAGGCAGCAGCTACTTGATGAGAGGCCACCTTGACCGCAGCCCCAATGCCCTAAGCTGCTCAATCGACTCCAAAAGTGCCACCCATTCAATCGATGACGATGATTGAAATAGCCTCGTTGATTCAGGCAAAAGATAACTAGTCGAGCAGGAAGGTCTTGCTCCACAAAAAGTGATGGTCAACAAAGGAAAAGGAAAGACTACATCAACTAGTTAGCTTTTGGGCTATGATTTGTTTAGGAAATGTAGCGATGATGTACTATTCCAGCTACCTAAACTATCGTCGCCTCAATTCAAAATGGAGCTCACCATGGCCATTCATAACTTACATTCCATGGCATCATTGGGGTCGACTGGGGCCATTGCGCTTAAAGTGATGGTGATCGGGTACTTCTTATCTGATCAGAGAAAGTTCATAGAATTGAGCCAAATTATTGCACTGAAGGTTTTAATGTACCATAGCAATATGGTAAGTGTATGGTTAATTCGAGTTTCTCATTGAATGTAATCTGTTACTGGTCGAGTATGATTTACTGATGAGAGATTTTTCTTTTTAGGTGAGCTAGTTGGGCTATCGTTTTTATCAAAGGTTGGAGTTAGCTCTGGTCGATCGGGAATGATTGGAGAAGGGACATGGAAATGATTAAGGTGCAGCTCGAGTCCTTCTAAACTAAGGTCGACTAGCTGATGAAGGAGGTTGCATATCTTTGTGAGTAGCTTGTGACTAAAGACTAGTAGTTGGTCCTAGTGATCAAGGAAAAGAGCAAGATGGATGAGCTGCTGCATCAGGCTCGAATGGATGTGCAACAAAGTTATGATTCTGGTTGAACGGTAGGGCACAATGTTGCCATACAAGAAACGCGAGCAAAATTTAACAAAAAGCTCCCACTTATGCGATGGTAGATTGTGTAACAATTTATGTTGTGCTCAGCCTTTTAGGATCGAATCGTTGTCTTTTTGCTAGATGATGTGAAGATTGTGTTTGAGAAAGCAATCAAGCAACTCGAGTTTTTGGGTTATGCCTTTCGATTAGAGGATAAGGATTGTACTAGCCCTATCCTAAATAAAAAGCTGTAGCTATATCTTGAGCCCAAGGAATAGATTGTCGAAGGGGGCGCTGTAGGAGATATTTCGATCGAGTTGATGACGGCTACATAGAGGTGGCAAAAAGACTGGCTGTTGTGGTAAAAGAGTTTGATTTCGTGAATAACTTTTCCTTTGAGATTCGTGACGATATGTTGATGTTGATGAATATTTCCTGTGCTCTAGGGACTTTTTTGTCGATGAGGCGAGGCTTTTGCGACTAGTGTTAGCTGCTTTCTCACCTGTCTCTGTGAGGCCCAAGTAAGAGGTTGATAACCCCGTGGTGGTTTCAATCCTATTAAGCGATGAGCTCAACCAAGCTATAGAATAGAGCACTTGGGTGGCTTAGGCTAAGGGTGCAAGGTCAAGCAACTAGTAGAATTCTTACTTTATGAGTCTAGTCACCTTGTGAGGCATAGCTTTGTAACCTTCCTCTCTTTTCCCTTTGTAACGATAAGTTTTGTAATGACAAGTTTGTACACGAAGATTTTATTTAATGAAATATAACAACTATTTCATTGACATGCAGTTGACTATTTTTGTCCTTTACTTTATTTTGGTGCTTATGGTTTTGTCAAACATGAATGGTTGATGATCAAATTAATTATGGATAACATAAATCCCATAACAATAATCATAGTCGACTTAAATCAACAAATGCGAGCATATATGCACGCAACATTGGGTTAATTAAAGTTATTGCCTTTGTGAAGAAATAGGTGTATTTTTCGAAATGATCTTATGTGTTTAATATTTTATTGCCAGACTGTCTTTGACTATTGGGTCGATTCATACAATCCTTGTTTAGCTAACTTATATGGCGCAACAATTAGTGAAATTGTCCTGGCATTTTTGTGAAGGCTTTGCTCAACTATTTAGTCGAGGCTTGAGTGAGTGTATTAGGTTAAATGTATTGAATGATTTTACTTAACTTTATCAATTGTGGAATCGACTATAGGCGCTACGAGGCCATTAATTATTGGCATGAAGCCGTTACTTTGGTTAACTATAGGGTTGACTATTATCATTAGGCTGCAAAGCTTTGATTTAGCAGCTTGAAGTTACTTTGTGGTTCGACTACGAGGTCGACCATGAACTTTAGGCTAAAAATTTTTGGTTTGGTAGCTTGAAGCTACTTCTTGGGTCGACTATAGGGTCGATCGTAAATTTTGGGTTGAAAACCTTGATTTGGTAGTTTGAAGTTGCTTCGTGGGTCAACTACGAGATCAACTGTAAACTTTGGATTGAAAAGCTTTGACTTAGTAGCTTGAGGCTCCTTCTTAGGTCTACTGCCATCTCTTCTTCCTTTTTTTTTTATGGAAAGGGGGTATGGGCTATCATAGTGTTACAAGTAAATGATAGTAGATTTGCTAAAAACTTCGTTTATATCCAACAATATAGTGGCTATTACAAAGCTTTCATGCATAGAATTTCTTCAGGTTAATGGCATTTCATAGATGTGAAAGTTTGTTGCCGTTGATGTCTGCTAGTCAATATACATTGTGCTTTGACACCTTGACGACAGTATAGGGCCCTTCCCATTTTAGGTTGAGTTTGCCGATGTTCTTGAATACTTCCACCTTCTTAAGAACAAGGTGCCCGACCTTGAAACTATGTGGTTAGATCCTTTTGTTGTAGTTTTATGCCATCTCTAATCTGTAGCACTGCATGGTGTTATAGGTTTTCTATCACTGCTCATCGTGTCTCTAAGTCGAGCTTCCTTTTAAATGTGTTCCTGATTAGATTGAAATAGATCACCTGAGTTGTATGTTGTATAAGCTCAGAGGGGATGATTGCTTTGGAACTATAGACCAAACTATAAGGGCTATGACCTGTAGTTGTATGGAGAGTGGTCTTGTATGCCTGTAACATCCAAGGGAAGTCGTCTACCTAACTCGATCTGATTCTCTCCATTTGGGCTTTCAAGTGGTCGAGGATAGTTCTATTCATTACCTCTATATGGCAGTTAGATTGAGGGTTCTCGATCGAAGTAAAGTGTTGAGTGATTCATAAGGCTTCACACTAATTTCCAGTATTTCTACTTTGAAATTATTTTTTGTTGTCTAAAATGTGGATCTTGGGGAGACCAATGTGGCAAATGATGTTTTTCCAAATAAAATTCTTGATGGCCACATCAGTTATTTTTGGGACTTCCTCGGCCCCAACCCATTTAGTGAAATATTTGACCACCACAATGATGAATTTTCTCTGGTTAGTCGTCTTTAGCTGAGAGACCACAATATTAATCCCCCATTAATCAAATGACTACGTGACTTGAATATTGACCATGAATGCGGTGGGCTGGTACAGGATGTTCGAGTGGACTTAGCAGGATGGACACTTTCTAGCAAAGTCAATAATGTCTTTCAATAGTGTAGACCGAAAGTAACCATATTTGATGACCTTATAGGCAAGAGATCTCTCTCCAAAGTAGTTTCCGCAAATGCTTGTGTGGATATCCTGTAAGACCATGTGAGCTTGGGCGGGATCCAAGTACCTCAGAGGTGGTCTGAAGATTGACCTCTTATAAAGTTGGTTATGCTCATCGAGGGAAAATTTGGCTACCTGACCTCTAAGCCTGCATGCTTCATTCTTGTTGTCGGGATCTATACCCTAACTTATGTAAAGCTTTATTGGACCTTGCCAAAAAGGAAGTGTTTCCTCGATGCTCCCCATAAAATTCTATTCAAGGATGCCTATTAATAGTTTATTGGTGACTAAAAATGTTATCGTTCTGTCTCTTATTCCCCTAATCGAGCTGACAAATTTGGATAGGGCATCTGCTCGCTTGTTCTTCAATTGAGGTACTTAGCTGAGAGTGAACGTTTTGAACAATTGCTGTAGTTTTTTGATCTCTGCCAAGTACTTGCTCATCATCAAGTCCTTAGTCTCAAAATTTTCTTCTACTTGCTCTGCGACCAATTGGGAATTTGTAATTGCTGCTAGGTTCTCGACCCCTCGGTCTGGTGCCATCCTCAATCCAGAGAGGAAGGCTTCATATTCCACTTTATTATTGGTTACTGCATAATCGAGCTTGATTGCGAAGTCGTATTCCTTCGCCAAGGGAGAATGAAAAGCAATACTTACACTTTTTCCTGAAGTGGTCACGGACTCATCGATGTGCAAGGTCTAAATAAGAAGCGTTTCGCAATTATGCTCGGGGAGATTAACCCGCTCGATGATGGAATTCGCTAAAACCTGTGCTTTTATGACTGTTCGAGGTTGAAAAGTGATGTTAAACTCTCCTAATTTGATGGTGTATTTTGTTAATCTCTCAAATGGGTCTGACTTTGAGAACACCTATTTCAATGGTTGGTTTGTTAATACTATGATCGCATGGGACTGAAAGTATGATCGCAGCTTTCAAGCCACAGTGACTAAAGTGACAGCAAATTGTTTGATCTCCAGGTAGTTATGTTCTGGCCCTTGTAGCGCTTTGCTATAGTAATAGATTGGTCAATGGCTTTTGTCTCTGGTCAAGACCAAAATTGAAATGTTTGGGGCCTCAAAAAATAGCCAAGTAAAGGTACAGGACTTCTCTTAGTTCCATCTTAGTGAGCATGGGAGGCGAGGAAAAACATTACTTTAGTTCTACCAGAGCTTGGTTATATTGATCATTCCATTGGAAGCCCAACGTTTTTGTGTTCCTAAGTATCTTAAAGTAAGGTAGGCTCTTGTCAGCCAAATGAGCGATGAATCTACCAAGAGCTATAATCCTCCCGATTAGACACTGTACATCTCTAACTGTTTGAGGTGGTGAAATATCCTACACTACCTGAATTTTTGGTGGATTGGTCTCGATGTTCTTTTAACTGACTATGTAACCTAAGAATTTACTCCTCAAACTTTGAAAGTACACTTGTTTGGGTTTAGTTTCATGCCAAATGCTTGTATCATGGCAAAGGTGTGGTTGAGGTTAAGTAGATGATCTTTAGCCTGCTCTGTTTTGACGATCATGTTGTCGACATAAACCTTCATGGAGTTGTTGATCTTATTCTTGAATATAAAGTTACTAGTCTCTGGTAGGTTGCTCTTAGATTTTTAAGTCCAACAGGCATGACCAAAAAATAATATACCTTATTGGGGGACCACAAAAAAGGTTTTGTCCTGTCCTCGGGTGCCATGAATATTTGGTGATAACCCTTGAAAGCATTTATCATACTCAACAGTTCACAATCAACAATAAAATCTACTAGAATATTTATATAAGTTAGGTGGTAAGAATCTTTAGGGCAAGCTTTATTCAAATCAGTAAAATCATTACACATGTGCCATTTTTCCTCTTTCTTGGGGACGAGTATAACATTATAAAGCTAAGATAGGTACTGAATTTCTATAACATAGCATGTATCTAAGAGTTTGTTAACTTTCTCCTCGATGATCTAGCACCTCTCGGCATTGAAAGTTCTCACCTTCTGTTGATAGGTTTGCATGAGGAGTCCATGTTGAGGTAGTAGATGATGACACAGGGGTCAATTCCCTGGAGGTCGGATGCTTTCCAAGTGAAGACATCGATGTTTCTCTATAGAAAATTGACCATGAGGCACTCCATGTGGTGGCCCATATCAGTTCAAATTTTGGTGGTTTTGTCGGGATTTCTAAGCTCCACCTCATCTATTTTGAACTCCCTAACGAGCTCCACTCTAATTTCTTTCAACTTTCTCTTCTTATTGGCTTGTCCCTCATCGAGTTCTACTATAGGGGCATCCTCGAGGTCTTCAACTATGGTTGAGTCTTTTGCTTGCTGGACTTGACTGAAATGGCATAATAGCACCAAAATGTGTTTGCTTGGGTTAGGAATTTAATTTTCATGTGATACATTGAAACAATGGCTAGGAAGTCATTTAGAGTTGATCGCCCAATTATAACATTGTAGGTGAATAAGGCATTGATGACTAGGTAGTTGATCATGAGTATTCTCCTATAGGGGGCTTCCCCGAATGATGTAGATAAATTGATAGAGCCTTCCAGTATGATCTTCGACCCCCTAAATCTAATTAAGGATATGTACATGGGCTCAAACTTCAATTGGCTTAGATTCATCCTTTTTAGGGTCGATAGGAAAATTATATTGGTAGAGCTGCTATTGTCGATCAAAACCTTCTTCACTTTAAAGTTGGCGATCTCTATGAAGACCACCATAGGGCGGTCAACTTTGTGGTCGATGCTCTTACCCTCAAGGTGGGCGAGGTCGATGTCGGTGAAAGAGATGTGCTCTATACTGATAGATAAGTGAAACACTATTTTGATAGAGGAGATGTTAGTCAATTCTAGCCTCTTTTATGTCTGTTTTCTTGTGAATTTCAAGTCCCCCCAGTGGGACCTCCTGAAATTGTATCGATCAGTCATCGAATGTGCAGGTGAGTGTCTAAGGCAGGTTTCTTCCCTTTATTTTCTCTCCTTGGGTTGACCGATCTTTCTTTATGTGGAATCTGGTTAGTCCTTCCTACTTCTACGTAGGTGCTTTCGGCCACATAATTCTTGAGGTGGCCTTGTGGGATTAATCTCTCAATCTTATTATAGAGGTTGAAATAGTCTTTTGTGTCATGGCCCCTCTGTTTGTGGAAATGGCAATATTTTTTTGATTTTTTCATGGCCTCTATTTCTGTTATTGTCCTGGGTTTCTTCAATTGTTATCGTGTTGGATCATGAATAGTATCTTCTTTCTTGAGAGGTTTAAAGGTATGTAATCAAGGAATTATTTAATGGGAGATCGATGACCCCTCCTTCTGCTATCGGTTGTCTTTCTCCTTTTTTTTCTAGATCTCAGGATTGCCAAATTCTTATCTGTTCATCTTCTCTTGGGTGATATACCTTTTTTCCAGGTTGAGTAGCTCCTCTATCGACCGTGGGTGCTCTCGCACTAATACATTAGTGCATTCTTTATGCCTGAGGCCTAAGAAGAGTACATCGATCAGGAACTTGATCTTTAAGTTGTTTATCTTCAACATCTCTATGTTGAATTGGGTGAAGAAATCATTGAGGGACTTCTTCTCATTCTATTTTGTTGTGTCGAGATGGGTGTTGGGAAGTTTGGCTTTCCTTTGGCTAGTAAACTGATGAAAGAACTTATCACATAGTTGGTCATAGAAATATATCAACGTCAGCTCAAGTTTGACGAACTAATCATGCACAATGCCCTAATATGTGGCGACTAACATCTTTGCTTGTATATACTCATTGTGAACATGCAGTTGCATTATGTGTTTGAACTGTATCAAGTGCTCATTCAGGTCAATTAAGCCATCATATCGCGAAAGTCTAGTTGGAACTTTAGCATCGATGGCAATGTGCTCATCAATTATCTCCTGGACGAATGGCGATCCTCTTTCCCAATGAAACCTTTAGGGACCATCAGGGTCGGGGATCATTTTAGTATTTCTCCTTGATATCTCCTTAAGGCGTTTGTTCAGCTACTGAACCTAGTAAGATACTTCTTCCTACTCTTCTCAGTTTGCTTGGGTCATATTCCTATTAAACAGAGGCCTCATGCGCTTGACCCTATCGCATTGTAGGACTTAAATGGGTCAAATGGAATGATCAATAGAATCAAGAATTTTTTCTTGTGGGTTAGGTTGATCACTCTCTGTAGGAAATCATCTGGGGTTGACCTCACGTCTTGTTCGCATAGAATCTCGCTAGTTGCTGGGGCGAGCATGGTTGAATGTTGATTCAGGGCAACAGACAGCTAAGCAAAAATTTGAGTAGAGATTTGTTCATTGATTAGTTACATCAGCTGAGGCATAATCAAAGTGACAACTTGCTCTGGCAGGGCGTTGGATCTCAAAGAATTTGGCTCTTGTGAGGTTGAGCAGGAGGAGGAGACACTATCCTTCTATTTTTCTCCCTTTCTGAAGTGGCTCTCCTAATGTTCACCATTTATTGATTATAGTCTAAGTTTCCCATACATGGCGCCAAAATGATAAGGATGAAAGCTATATTTTACTAGATTGGGCTAGTTCGATTGGACTGGTCGAGTGGTCTAACTCAGAAGTAGTTTGGATTGAGAATTGCAATCATAAGCAAATATCAGACTAGTTAAGGTGCCCTCAACTAAGGCACTCTGACGCCAATAGTCAACTAGGTAAATTGAGCAGCAAAGTGAGGGCTTATAGTGAAGACTAGCATACCTTAAGAGTGGCAGGTAATGGGGTATTTATAGCCTTCTCTAGGTGGATGATATGTCCAACATGCTCCTATCATGTGTAAAGGGCTCTTGTCTTTATATGGGGAGCTTTAAGTTATCTCCCACCCCTGTATTATTCCATGTGGTATCATCTCGAGCGTTTAGAGACAGAATAGTACATTAGGACAGAATAGTACATTGGTGGCCCGCCTCCTGACAGAAGCGGCGAGGTGGTATTGGGGCGGTATGTACCATTAATGCGGAGGCATGATACTTATCAGGGTATTTAATGTGAAAGGAATACGATTGAATACTGGAACAACCTTGCTGGTTGACAATGAGGTCCATCATAAAACTGGCTTTTAGGAGTGAGCGGCTCCCGAGGGCATGGCGCTCAAGCCGTCTCATCGAAGACGATCGAGCCTGTGTGTTCGATTTGCTGGCTAGTAGAGTTGTGCTGATCCTACTCATTGCATAGGCTTGGGCCTCTGAGGTGAGATGAGCTAGGAAGTGTGTTATTGGGTCGATAGTTGTTGGGCTAGGCCTGCTGGACCATCCCATAGGAACGACAAAAGAAATTTATAAAATACAATTGCTCTTCACCTAGTGTCTCAAAAAATGCCTTTTCCAACCCATAAATTAGGTAGGCCATCACCAAATTAGAAAAGAAAAACTCATAAGAAATAAAAAATCTTGACAAGGCATTGAGAATTCCATGACTCATGTTGCTCTTAGGTTTTTTTTGGTACACAAATTGTGGTGGCGCGCGTACAATTTGTACGTGAAAAGTTGGAAAGAGGCTAAAAAGTCCCAGTCTAAGCTAGTGAAAGTTTTTTTGATCATATGGTTGAGATCAATTAAGACAATGTTGTGAAATAAAACAAAATCACATGTTGTCGTTGTTCCATTGTCGATGATGATGATGTTGAATAATGAGTGGTTTATGAACCATAGAACAAATGCACATGCTCAAATATATTATTGGTTTTTTTGAAAAAAAAAAAATCTAAGTTATTTATAATATTTAAAAATAAATAAATATATGCGGTAACAGTTTGACTTAACTTTTAAAAAACAGCCACTCATCCACCCATCATGAATTCGTCTTCCTAGAGAGTAGAGAAGGTATCCAAATTGTTTTCAACTAAGACGACGAGCATGCCATGCCCATTCGATGATGGAGGAGCTGCAAGTAAGATCTTGATATAAAGAGTTCTACTACTTTTAATTTGCCATGCTCTTTTTTATAATTTAAAAATTATTACTATTTTGCCATTGACTCACAACCGAGTCCATCCAGATATGTGCAAACAAAATTCGCAACGAACGGACTTTTCTACTAATTACTCCGTACTCATGCTCAATATATTACTTAGCTTGCAAACTACTCCAAGTTTTCCTCTACAACATATTTCTTTATTTTCCATCAAACTTTTTACCCCCAAAGCCCTCAACCCTTGTCCCCTCTTTGATACCACAATTATATTGAGTTAGGTTCACTAATTTCTTATCTCACTTGGAGGAAGAAGTGGTGAGAGTGCCCCTTGCGGTTAAAGCAAAAAGATACATCTTAATCTAGGCATTATTATTACTTCATAAACTACATTTATTTAATTGTCATTGCCAGCAAGATCATCCACTTAGCTAAAAGGAAGCTTCCTTGAAACTGCGATGCCTTTGACACTTCGCCGCATATATTATTATTTGCTATTTGGTGTTGCATCATTTCATAGTTATTTCAGCTCTCGCATTTCATTTTTTTTCCCCCTATAATCAAGTCTCATAAATTTTGTTTACGTAATTACACTTGTTATTTCTTAAACCGAAAAAAAAAAAAAAGAGAAAGGAAAAGAAAAGGAAGTTAAGATTAAGTGCCCATTTGGCTTGGTTTTCGAAACCCTTTTTCATTTTCTCTTAAAAATGCAAATAAAAAGCTATCAATTTCTTCTTAGATATTTTTATTTTTAATATATTTTTTCAAACGCACTATTATATTTTTTCTCTATTTTCACTTATCATTATCTCCTACTCATATTTGCACAACTTTTAATACAAAGCATTATATTTTTCAAATACAACTCACATAATTATTACATTTTAAACAAAATCTTCAAACAATATTTTAATTTTAAAAATATATTTATAACTATTTTTTTATTATTTCTTGTCACCAAAAAATAAAAATATCCCTTAAACAAATGCGACTGAGTTTTCTTAAACAAAATGTACGTATATATATTATGTCATAAGTATGAATTTATAAATAATTAACCACCAACAACTATCAACAGGACGTTCAACCGCCAATTAGAGTAGATACAAATCTACAATTTAAAATAAATCCAAACCCAATATTTTATAATTGTGAAAAATTTTGATTTTGCTATTAAAAAAATTAAACCTCGTTCGTCAATATGTACTGAACTTTTAATAAATTGCAATCTTATTTTCCAACAGAAAGTTACATCCAACTACCTTATGCAAAGAAATCAATTATCGAGGTACGCACCTAATTCAAATCATTAACTAATAATAGGTGTTTGTTTTGTACAGCTAATTCACAACATTGCCTATATAAAGTTCACAGCATTGTTCATGATGTTGATTAAACTCAGTTTGGTATAATTTAATATTTTTATATATTTCTTTCATGTTTGATCAATCTTTCTTTGTCACAATACAAATATAAAATGTTTTATTTTTATTTTCAGCTGTTTTTACTATTTAAAAATGAATTATTAACAACTTATTATCATGTTTGTCAAAATTTCAACTCATTTTTATCTTAAAACACATTTTCTAATAACCTACATATTCTCTCCCAATAACCTATATATCTTCTTTCTCTTTTTTATTATTACTATCTATTTCTATCTACAACCTACTAAATTTTATATAATTATTACTTTCCCAACAAACTTTGCAAATATAAATATTTTTCAACTCATTTACTCTAACTAATTAACTTTTCAAATTTTAAAAATGTTGAAAATGAAAATTGAAAATAAAAACACAACCAAACTCCTTATAACTTAATATATTGCTTCAATTTCATGCTAATTTATGTTTTAGTGGAAAGATTAATTCATTTTTATTATATGCCAATTTTTTTTTACATATACAATACAAATATATATATATATATATATATATATTTGTTACTAATTATAATTAATATATAATTTTAAGGCATCGTTTGGTTTTGTTTTCTAGGGTATTTTCATTTATTGGTGAAAAAGAATAGTGAAAAGTTAGTTATAAGTGTGAGTTTGAAAATGAAATGTTGTTTGAATATTTTATTTAAAATGAAATGATTGTGTATGATTGAAAATGAGTTACATTTAGATATTATTGTGTTTTTATATTAAAAATTATGTAAATGAGAGTAGGAGAAAATAAAGTGTAAAAATAGAGAGATTGTGTAAAAGTGTATTTGAAACAATATACTGAGAATGAAAATATATGTAAAAATGGGTATAGAGTTGACAACTTTCTATTTTTATTTTTAGGAAAAAATGAAAATGGGTTATGAAAACAAAACCAAATGAGCGCTAAGTTATTTTTATTTCTTATTATATATAATAATTGTTAGTTTTATTTCATAAACATTACAAAAAATGGCATTAGTTATAGTTAATTTATAGTTGATGCTAAAAATTTATAGTTATTGGTGATGCTAAAAATTCATAATTTTATTTGCACAATTGACCTACTCAAGTGAGGAGTAGATTTCATTACTCTAGCCACAACTAATTCGCATTTGGTAACTTTTCATTTTCTATATATATTATAATTTTTCAA
This sequence comes from Jacaranda copaia, assembly GCA_014898725.1. Lineage (NCBI taxonomy): Eukaryota > Viridiplantae > Streptophyta > Magnoliopsida > Lamiales > Bignoniaceae > Jacaranda > Jacaranda copaia. The sequence continues at coordinate 17,197 of JACGDI010005532.1, forward strand.
TTGATGATATATAATTAATTTGTTATGTTTCAAACTTACAAGGTTTTGAATTGATATTTAATTATTTTATTTTCTGTTACTTTTAATTTAAAAAATAGCATTTGTTATGAAAATTTAGTACTATAGTTATGAAATTGATTTTGTAACAATTGTTTATAGTAGTTTTCTATATGAAAATAATATTATTGTTACTACACTATAATAAGTATATTTTATTTTTAATTTATACTATCATATCATTAACATTTTTATTATTGTGAAAAATAAAAAATAATATTTAAAAAATAACACCAGAAAAAAAAATTCGTGAGCCGGATAGTGAACTTCCAACACATATATTTGAATTTGGATTGGAACTTAAAAATTTTCTAATTCAACACAAGAAAAAAAAATAAAAAATTGGAACTATGATAAATTAATTAAGAAATTAGTAATAGTTCTTAAAAGAAAAATAAAATTATAACATATATTTTAGTCATAATCACTAATATTCGAAAAAAACCACACGCATACAATAACAGCAGCAATTCTGACGGACATTTGATCGAATAGTAAATAAATTAAAAAAAAAAATCCATGATACTACGTCAACAACAACGTAAAAGCAAGAGGTGGTGTGTCAGTTCCCACGCTCGCTAGGTGATCTCCACACGCTTTTGCGGACCCCACTTCTTCTTCCCCTTCGCCCTCTCCACTACAGTCCCCATGTTTCCTCGCCCGCCATAGTAATTCTTTCACATATGCCGGCGCTTAATCTCAACTTCATGAAAATATAAGGACAAAATCCTTAATCCACGCACAAAATACCCTTCTTTTCCCTTTTTTCCGGAAAACCAGCAAAATTTTATAACGAAAATTTGGCAAAGTAGTCTCTACTTAAAAGCGACCGTCGCACGCGATCTCCGTGCGCAGCAGAAATTTTAAGAGTAATGTAATCTTTTAAGAAAAATTTTTCTTTTCTTTTTAATTGTAATTTAAGGGTTGCAAGGGTTGATACTTTTACATATTTGATTCTCTTTTTTATTTTCCTTTTTGTTTGTGTGTGTGTTTCACATTCGTTCTTGGAGCAATTATCAATCTTTTCTCACCCTTCAATTCCCGACAAAACACGCTCTGTTTTACTTACCAATACAGTACACTCGATTTTCACATTCAAAAATACAGTCTTTCGTATTGGGTTTTGTTCTATTAGCATTTAAGATAATTATATCATAGGACTACTGCGCATGTTGGTCTCTTTGTTTCCTCAAGAGACAGTCTTGCTTCTGCTTCTCTTATCCAGCGCCGTGATAATTCTATGTATATGCATATGTATCCGTATGTATGTACTTTTACTTTGCTATTTTAAGCTCTAAAGGTGCTAATCAAAGCGTTAGAGTGGTTGCTTTTTGTTGTTTGATTTGTCGTGTGGGCGTTGGAAATGTCGCAGAAGCGGCAGCAAGGAGAGGAGGGCACTTTTTGTGATGACAAGCGTTCGAGGAAATGCCCTTCTTTTAGAAGGTAAATGAAAGAATTTTTGATGATCGAGGAAACAAAATCTGTTTCTTGAATTATTTTTTCGTTTTTAATCAGAGCATGTAATTTTGTGGGTCTCCTTATCATTGCTTAGATGTTCATAGTTTTGGTGAATTATTGCGTGAGAATTATTCGTTGGTATCTTGAGTTTTTTAATACTGGCTAATTACTGTGGAGATTTGAAGTGGGATAACTGGGTGGCCTTCTTTCAGAATATTTTAGTTTCAGGTTAATTTTTAAAAAATAATCTGTTCATGTGGAATTAAAAAAGTTGCATTGAACATTCAAAACTTTATAGGGGTTGTATTTTGTGTAGGAAAGAGTTATCTTCCTTCGAGGGATAATCATACAAAATGAGCGTTTGGATGCATACTACGTCAGAAATAAGAAACCATCGCGTTACTGTTGTTAGGAAGGTAATATCAGTTCTAGCTCTATGGTTTTGAGAAGATTCTAGCTAGACCTTGAATAGACCGTCATGAGGTATTTTGTAAGAAAGGTTAAAGTTCTGTACATTATCCTTGCCATTTTAAGGGCTGAGTGGCCTTTGGCTCAGTGACAGTAGTCTTAAACATAAAATGTGAGGTCGAGGTTCAAACCTAGAGGACACTTGGTGTGCATGTGTATAAATGAAAAAAAGAAAAAAAAACCCTTGCCATTTGTTGGAACCTATAGGGCCAAGTTAATTATACCATTTTGTATGAGTTGAGAATTGATTTGTGTGGTTTTCAGAAGTTCCAGAATATTGGTTATATTAATTCCCTTTTTGGTATTTTCATAGTGTAGTGCTGGATGTGATGAACCTGCAGAGATTGCAAAATCTCATGAACCCAGTTCTGGAACCTCTGGTTCGTCGAGTTGTAAGTTCAATTGAAATAGTTTTTCTCTTTGTGTTGTATTGACAAATTTTTCAATAGTAGCTCCTCTTTTTCCATTTGAATTATAATTGCAGAATGATACTTGACTTATTGAATGACTGTATCATTAACTCTGGGTCTCTGGTGTATTAACTGGGTCAGATGAATAATTGTTCCTACTGAACTTGTCACAAGATTCTTAGATTTGACACTTCAAGCCTATGACATACTTAAAAATAAAACCTTTTGCTTGTGCCCATATCTTTAACAACAGCAATGCCGCATATTGTAGAAACTGCTCCGGTTTTTGCTACTCGTGTGAAGGAAGGAAGGAAGATGTGACGCTTCTAATTTGACACTTGGTTTATGTCTCATGCATACAATCAGCTCTGGGAGATTGATTTTATGCATCCATTTAAATTTGTTTACTATTTTCTTAAAAATCTGGAATCCTGTAGAAAAAGTCTTTCATTGGATTTCATTGATTGGATGTCCCTGGGCTACTGTCAATACAAATTCTGCTGTTGGAACCCACTCAATTGCTTGATAAATATGTAGACTATGTAGTGTGCTTCTTTTTCTTGGCATAGATTCTGATTGGTGAAAAAGAATGCATGAATGCTAATATTGAGTAGTTTAATCCATTGCGAGCTCACAGGTCAAAGAGGAAGTGAACTCAGCATTAAGAAAATATATAATCAGCATGAAACGGTATGCAAAGCAATAAGATTATTAATATTGATACTCTCTTCTTCATATTCTAATTGATTATATACCTCAGTGCTTTTTGACACAAATTTTTAGGAATTGCGGAAAAGACATATGCCAGTCCGAATCAAGGAGTTTACATTTACAATTTTTGCATGCTATATCTCTCCCAGTGTTTACTGGAACTCGTATTGAAGGAGAAGGTTGCACCACTATGGAAGTTGCTTTAGTTGATGTACTCACTGGGCAGATTGTTTCCACTGGTCTTGGATGCTCTGCAAAGGTGGAAATTGTAGTTCTTGAAGGAGATTTTGATAGTGATGAGGGAGACAATTGGACGCTTGAAGAATTCACAAATAATACAGTAAGGGAGCGGGAAGGCAAGAAGCCTCTTCTAACTGGGGATGTGATCTTGACTCTTAAAGATGGCAGGGGATCTGTGGGAGACATTTCTTTTACGGATAATTCAAGCTGGACAAGAAGTCGTAAATTCCGGCTGGGGGCTAGAGTGATGGATGATATTGGTGGCATCAGAATAAGAGAGGCGAAATCAGAACCCTTTGTTGTCAGAGATCACCGTGGAGAATGTGAGTGCTTTACTTCTTTTCCCTATCAATTTTCTCTTATGTGTTGGTAAGGTATATTCGAAATCTGTAATTGCTTGTATAATTGTAAATAATTCAATCTTTGCTGGTTCTCACATAATATCCCAATACTAGATGATGATTCAGTGATGAATGGTATTCATAATGGCTTGACCATCAAAATGTGTTTATATGGATTTCATATCTCAATAAAGATTTTGGTGTCGGACTCATGACCTATGTCGTATTGTTAATTTGTTTCAGTGTGCCATAGGGTGTGGTTTCTCATGCAAACTTTACATTCTTCTCTTGCTTGGCCAAGCTTTTTGGATAATGTATACTTCGTTTTTGTTTCAATGTCAAATTATATGAATATCAAACATTCCATTACACACATCTACGAGATCACTCTCCCGCTTCAAAATCATATTTATTCATAATGAACATCCTTATCTTGGTTCAGGTTTGATCCTTAATATTTGCAATGTTCTGTGTACAGTTGAGCTCAAAAATGGCCAAATTCTAAATGCTTTTAAAGTTTTTTAGTACTCGCATCGGGAATGTTCATGCATGCATGTCATCTTGTCGACAACTATTACATTTGAATTGCTCTCTATTTTGTGAAACATGAAGAAATTGCAATTGCTAAGTTAGTGTGCCTTCTCTGCTGATATTTCTTCAAACCTCTGTTTGTCTTCATTTTAGTTTTTCTTTGTCTAAGCTGTTTATCTGGCCTCTCTCTTGTTGCATGTTCCTGTACATTCATTATAGCTTATGAAACTGGAATAATAAGACTATATATATATGCATGTATACTAGAAGACAGATAAAATTTGTCAGCATAAAGTGATTAATAGACAATGTTGATTCGCCTTTTTCATTTTTTTCCCCCTCTTTTAGCGTACAAGAAGCACCATCCTCCATCTCTTTCTGATGAAGTTTGGCGCCTGGAAAAGATCAGCAAAGATGGAGCTTTTCACAAACGTTTGAGCAGGGAAAGAATCAACACTGTGCAGGACCTTCTGATTTTGCTCTCCTCAGACCCTACAAGGCTTCGAAATGTAAAGACATCATCAAGCTTATCTTGTGTTTGTATTCATATGCCAATGACACATATTAGCTGAATATTGCACCTTTTTATTCTATACTTTGATATTCTTGACCAGTTGTTGAAAATCCTGCAGATCCTCGGGACGGGTATGTCTGCTAAAAAGTGGGAAGTCACGGTGGAGCATGCCCGGACGTGTGTTCTTGACAAAACATTGTGCTTGTACAACAGCTCAACATCTCCACAAAAGAATGGTGTCGTTTTTAATGTTGTGGGACAAGTGGTGGGGATGTTCTCAAACGGCCAGTATGTGGCTGCTGATAACCTGTCTGAAGCAGAAAAGGCAGGCTGCTTGTATTCGTTTCCCTTTTGATCCTGTTGCTTCTCTTCTTCCGTGTGTATTGGTTGACTTAATTGAATTCCATCTTTGTTATAGGTAGATGCTTGTGAGCTAGTTATCTCTGCATTTCAGGATCGTGAGAAAATTGTCACTTTAGATGATGAGTCATCTTTAAGTATGCTTACTTCAACGCTCTTATCCGATGCTCAAGCTCCTTTGGACTTGCTCAACCATCAAGATTCAAGTTCTGACAAGACCTGTAGATGCACTTACTCACAAGAAGATGCATCTTCCCCTGATTTTATGCAGTCGTTATACTCCATTGGAGGCTTGAGTAGCTTTGATTGTTACCTGCACGGTCTAGAGCCAATGGAGATCAGGTATGACCAACCTTCATTACAACTAATAAAAATGAAACATTAGTAACAAGCAATAGGTGACAATGTAAAAGTTGTTTATATATGTTCAGTAACAAAAAGTTCTATTTTGTCAGGGTATTTTTATAAGTTTATTAGTGACAATAACTGTGTTTAAATTATCATGATTGACAATTAGTAACACATATATAGTTACAACCTAGTGAAACAAAAAATTTATTGCAAATTATATCATAATAACAAATGCGCAGCTAATTATCAATATAGCAACTTAAAATAATAGTTCTTGTCACTATTAAGTTTTATTTTAACAATATAAAAATTATTATCACTTAAAAGGTATCATTAATAACACAATGAAAATTATTGTCATCTAGTATACATAATTAGTGATAATTTTATCACTAATATTACATTTTTTTTATTGTAGTGCTTTGAGTTTCCCTTGTCAAGTAGCCGACAGCTTAATCTGCGACACTGATTCCATGACCGGAGCATTCTGTGCAAACGATCAGCTGAACTACTTCGAGGCAGATTGTTCTTTACAAAGTCCCAATTTACATAATGCCATCGACGCTTTTATCCCGTGTTCAGTAGCTCAGAAAGGGTGGAACATTTTAGTCTGCGTATTGAGATGGAGGTTCTCGATAAAAAGGATTGTGGCTAGAAAAACTCGTGTTAGAGCGATAGGACAGTACCACAATGTTGTTGTTAATAAATATGTTTCTTGAAATGGTTCTTGTTGCGGGTGCAATATTTGCTACCAGTTAAAATGCTCTGCCCGACCGGAAGTTGTGTGCAGTTACGTAGCAGGAAGAATTTTAGAAGTTGTTAAAAGATTATATAGAGCTGTTAGATAAATTGTCTGTTGATTGCTTCATGGCAAAGGTGAAAAACCTTTTTGTTAGAAGCTTTGGATGCAACAGCTGAAGCATTTGAGGAGCTATGTATTGTAGATTCCTGGGGGTGGTCTAGTTATTATGTAAGAATATCATTATGTTTAAATTGATCAGCATTTGCACTAATGTTGTGTACGAGTGTTGCTCAAAATATTATGTAGTTAAAAATGAGCGTATTGAATATCTTTTTTATTCTTTATACGATGTCTTTACTTGTGCTTTGAAATTTAAAACTTTCAAAAATTATATTTTATTTAGACAAATATATATATATATATATACATATTTATGCTGCAGAAAGCTGCGTGTAGATAAAATGAGGATTGTATGTAGTTCTGGGCTTGAGATCTGCAACCACAACACACGTTAAACTAGCTGAGGTGCTCCCGGCTAAGGCATTTCAACGTTCAAGTTAGTTCTGATTTAGAGGGAAATCGAGTAGAATATAGAGAATGTAAAGTGTATAGCGTAAGTGACATTACCTTGAGCGTGGTTGGGTCTAGAGTATTTATAGCTTTCTGTGGGCGTGATTTTACCTAAGTACCCCTGTCAGGTATATTAGTTTTTTCCCATGACAGGGGGTTAGGAGTCATTCCATGTCCAAATCACTGTACTGTGCCAAGTGGCTAAATCTCCTGCTTTCCTGGGTAAACTGTTTCAGCAGAGGCACGTTTCTGTCAAAATTGTTGGCAAGGTTGTCAGAATTGTCAGAATTGTTGGCAACGATTGCATCGATTGTCACGTGTCATTGGTGTAGAGAGGCCCGACCTGTCAGATTAATATGCCCGGCAGGGATCCGAGTGAATGCCAGAGGTTAATTCATGTCAACCAGACTCAAATGCTCAAACTTCTGGAGTGGTTCTTAAGTCAATATGGGTCGACCGCGGACCCTACCAAGTGAGGTTGATACCGGTCGACCAACAGATATTATCGTTGGGCCTCATAGGCTGTCTTGTTTAATGTTTGGCTTATTGGGCTTACTAGGTTATTCCATATCATGAGTCCCCCCAACTCTCGATTCTGCTCGAGCCTGTCGACGAGAAGGGGCAGGAAGTTAACATTCAACCATAGCGGGTACTATGCTTGATCGGGATTTTTAACCTTTCGACTCGAGTTTTTGAACTACTGACCAGGGTTTGAGGCAGTTTCTAAGTATTTAATGCGGCTCTCAGTGCGCAGAATACGAAGTGTACTAGGGCAGGTAGTTATGATGGCAGTTATGTGGATTCCCGCACACAGTTGCCTATAAATAGGGGGATAAATGGCTTCATTCACACTTTTGCAACCTGAATATCTAACAGAATCGCCATTGTTGAAGAGTTTTCTGCTCCGTGCTTTACATTTGAGAAACTTGCACTGTAAGTGTCCTTGTTATACTTGTGTTTTTCTGCCTTTACATTGTATAGCCATGTCTACTAGATCAGATTCTGATAGCACTAGGTCTAAGAATATAGCCCATGGGGGGGATACTGAGGTTGAGAGCACTCCTGAGTCTAGTTCTTCTTTGAGTGAAAGCACTAGTTCGAGTAGTAGTAGCAGCTTCGATGAAGTTAGAGTAGCGTCGAGGGGGAGGCTGGACCTATTGATATGCCTGCTAGCCAGGGTTGGTTATTTACCTCAGATCACTACACAAAAATAGCCTCGAAAATAATTGCTGCCAATCTAGTGCGGATTAGAGCAGCATATCATATCCCCGACGAGTTTGAGATGGTAG
>JACGDI010005532.1:32806-55707 GCA_014898725.1 Jacaranda copaia
GTTGTATGTAGTTCTGGGCTTAAGATCTGCAACCACAACACACGTTAAACTAGCTGAAGCGCCCCCGACTAAGGCACTCCAACGCTCAAGTTAGTTCTGATCGAAAGAAAAATCGAGCAGAATATAGAGAATGTAAAGTGTATAGCATAAGTGGCATTACCTTGTGCGTGGTTGGGCCTGGAGTATATATTATTTTTTGTGGGCATGATTTTACCCAAGTACCCCTATCTGGTGTATTAGCTTTTTTCTATGCCAGGGGGTTGGGAGTCATTCCATGTCTAGATCACTGTACTGTGCCAAGTGGCTAAATCTCCTGCTTTCTCAGGTAAACCGTTCCAACAGAGGCACGTTTCTGCCAAAGTTGTTGGCAGGGTTGTCAGAGTTGTCAGAGTTGTTGGCAGCGGTTGCACCGGCCGCCATGTGCATTGGTATAGAGGGGCCCGACCAGTCAGATCAATATGCCCGGCGGGGATCCGAGTGAACATCGGAGGTTGATTCATGTCGACCAGACTCAAATGTTTGAACTTCTGGAGTGGTCCTTAAGTCGATACGGGTCGACCGTGGATCCTACCAAGTGAGGTCAATATCGATCGACCAAACAAATATTATCGTTAGGCCTCGTGGGCTGTTTCGTTTGATGTTGGTCCTACTGGGCTATCCCATATCACATATAATTTAGGCATGTAATTCCACCAAGAATTATGTTGATATATTATTTACTAGATGCATCTTGTATTATAAGCTTATAAATATAATTGAGTCATAATAATGTACATTTTTAAGAATTAATCATTAGGAAATTGTTAGGAATGTATATCTTGACATTTCATTTTGGTTATATATAATTTCTCATGCTAAAAGAAAGAAATTAGAAAATTGAAACGAATTACTTCTTCTACTTATATATATATATATATTAATGTTCTTAATTTATGTTTATACATGGGATTGGGATTATGAATGTATTGAGAATATGATAATTCAATTGTATAGTTTCTTTTACTTATCCATTATTTATCAGTATTCATATGAAATTAAGGTATTCAAGTAGTGTGAACTCAAAAAACTTTTACAAGGAAATGTAATTCTTTATTATTCATTATAACATATCTATTAATGTTTCAACTATTGTTTTCTTTTCATATGTACACTTGAAGTTGTTTGTTCTGAAAATAAAAATATTTCTACTTGAGAATATATTGTTGTTATGATACTTATAATTTAATTATTTTTATTAAGTCTTTTAAAGTATTAGCTTTTTAACAAAATAATCATGTTTTACTTTATAGTTATTAATCTTTTTATTAGGTATTCAAGTATCAAAGTAGGTATTTATTTGTATTGATGCCCACATTTTGTTATAGATCATGATTTAAAAAAGGGGGGGATACAAGGTGAATTAAGAAATAGTTTAAAGCAGGAAATAATTGTATATAACCAATTAATATCCACATAGAACAACATCAAGATAGGTGAATTCATATTATAGATATAACAAAATCATTAAAGAATACCAAAAAAGATAAAATTTTGTTAAGATAAATGTAAGAGTAGTCAAACCATTCTTTCTTTATTATTTATTATAGATTTGTTATAAGAGATCCTACCAATGCTTGAATGCGACGGTGGTTGATACATAACTCTTACCTATACACAATGCATCCAAGTGGTTAGTTGTACGTGTGAGGTCAGGAATTTAAATCTTAACAAATTTTTGGTGTTTATTCATAAATTAAAAACATATATATACATATACACAAACACATACAAAAATATATACACACGCACACGCACGCACGCACGCAACACACACACACACACACACACACACACACACATATATATATATATATATATGCAAACACACATGCAAAAATGTATAAGTGGTATCATCCTTACACATGCAAGTATGAGGTGTGAGGCCTGAACCTTAACGAACCGTTGATTTGTGTAGGGCGCAAATATATATTAAAAAACAATTAAAAACACACACAAACATATACACGCAGGATTCTATTTTTGGGTACATTTCTATATTTAATAATTCTCATTGTGAAATGACATTAAAAAAAAAAACTCTAAAAAATATAATTACTAATATCCCCCTCAATTATTAAAAAGGTTACTCACTTGCCGCAACTTATTCTTAATAGCTAATTTTTCTATATAATGACAAAAATATCCTTAGATATAAATAAGTTAGTTTGGCAATTATTTTGTTGCTTTCCCTCAATAAACTGAAACTTGAACTCTACTTTTTCCGTTGATCAATCTGGAGTCCTAATTCGTCTATATGCTCTACAAGCAACTTATGAAAAAATTGTAGCCCGATTATAATCATCTTCAAACTCCACCAATCTCCAATTAATGGCCCATATGAAGCAGACGACAAGAATGTCCACCAGAGAGAGGGCGCCCTGGAAGTAGCTGGTTGCGGGGTAGTCTACCCCCCGCCACCAAATGCATCAAAAAGTATACCACTTCTGTCATGGATCGATGGTGTTGAGAGAGACCAGGATGTATTAAAGGAGCACTGAGCTCTTGATCAGGAAGTTGATGTTCTATCGACTTACTAGAGAGATTACCCAAAATTTCAAAGTTGATCTTATATACTTAAATAGAATCTAGGACTCAAATTTCCAAATTAAGAACTTTAAGTTCCCAATAAATCCTTCTATTAGCTACTTAGTTTTCTCGGTGGGAGCTTATTACAAGATAGATACAGGATTTTTTTTGGAACTTTAGAAAAATTTGTCTTAATTTTATGAGCCCATGTTTTGATTCGAACACACTCTGATTTTCATTTCATGTAACTTGCAGATTTTGGCTTGTTTATTAAATCCAAGTCTTGGATATATTAAGAAGAATGGGGGAAATAGAATTGGGAAAAATGATTCGATATGATATTTAGGAAAAGAGTTAGTAGGAGAAGATTGGGGGAGGAAACCATGAACAAGATGAGCAAGGGGTCAAATATCCTCTTTTATGGTGTGATTGAGTAAGGGCATTATGGTTATGTTACAGGCAAAATTGAAGACTTAGTCACAAAACATGGCACGTTCATTACACTCTCCTAATTTGAATGCGCTACGTAATTTTTTTAAGAATTGAGAGGGATATTAGTAATTTAATATTTTAAAGGGTGTTTTCAGCTAGTTGGGTATTATACAAGGGGGTTATTTACAGTTCTCTCGTATATTTTCATAAGATTTTACACTTTGTACCACAAATAATAACAAACATTTTAACTGTTTCTTACTGTCTTAAAAGGGTTTCTGCTAGGTAAGCCTTTGAAACAAAAACCATATTGCCTTCACATGTAGGGATACATAAAGAAGGATTGGAGTGAAAATAAAATAATTACAGCGCTCAATAATAAATAGTAAGAGGTTTTGTGCCGGAAAATAGAGATAAGAAAAAGAAAGAAACACATATGTAATATATTTTTTAATTTTATTATGAAATTTAACATTTTAAATATAATGACACACTCTCTTCTTATAATAATAAAAATATTCTCTATTAGTATTCCTTAATCCGTGTAAAACAACATGAGCAATAACTCAACGTGTTGGGAAAAAGGAGATCAAAATAAAAGAAATGCATAATACATTTTCATGATATTCTATTATGAAGTTTGACATATTAAATATATTGATAAGTGCTTTCTTTTTATAATAATAAAAATATTATTCATTAACTATTCTAATACATGTAAAATAAAAGTAGTCACATGACGACATGTGCCTCTTTCTAGTAAAATTTACCTAAATAATCGAAGATTAAATGTCACCACAATTGCAGTTAAACAAAATGCAACAAACAAGATGCATCAAAAAGGCTCGTTGTTGCATAAATATGTCGTGGAATATCTCATTAGACCCACATATACACATTCCACAAGCAAGCAAAAATGCAGTAAAACATTTTTCGTTACTCAAGAAGTGAATTTTGCAAGAGCATACCATATAGGCGTCAAGGTCTAGCAATGCCTGAGCTACGGCTCACTTGAAGAATAAGACATAACCCACAGAGAATGGACCTAAGATCTTGGGTTCACGATATTAATAGTGTTGAAGATATCTACATTTTACAAACCGTGCTGTCTCCACATATTTCTCTCTGCAAAACAAGCAACAAAAGATAAGTTCGTCGTTTGGTTATACCCAAACAGAATCGTGCCTAATAAAACTCGTGCACTATCAAACTCCTTATAATTAAGCTATTGTTCTAGAGCTGAATGTTGCATGACTAAGAAAGTGTTTAAGTGAGCTTATGAGTCCTCAAAATATGAGAGCTTATAGGATGTCATAAAGTGTGCTAAATTTTTCCAAAAAAATCTCTCATAGGCCCACTTCGAAATTGGGTGTTTCGATCTCATAACACTTTTGAAAAGGTAAAGAATTTCCAATTTATTTTTAATATTTGACAAGCTCCTTTAATTTTAACCGCATTAATTACAAATTATCATTATTAACATCTTATATACTCTAAATCTTATTTTATCTAAACACTTTAATAAATGTTCTCAAAATAAGAAATAGGCTCTTATGAGTTCAAAAAATATTATAAAATGTAGACATTTATAAGATATAAATAAAGTTAACCAAAAGAGGTTGTTTGAGTGAGCTTATAAGCTGCTCCAAACATCTTATGAGATGTTTGAGACCTTGTAAGATATCATATAAAAGTATTTGGTAAATTTTATAGAAAAAGATCCCATAAACACCAAAAATAATATGTTGATAGCTCCTTTAAAAATGAAGTAAAGAGTTTCTAATTTATTTTTAAGATCTTAATAACCTCTTGTAATTTTAAATATATTAATTATAAAATAACCATTACCAATATCTTGCAAGTTCTAAGATCTTGTTTTATCTAAATACTTTAAAAACTTATTTTAAAATAAAGGCTAACATCTTAAATGCTCCAAATACATTTTATAATATAAGAACTTATAAAATGTTTTAAATTAGCTTAGTTAAGCACCTCCTAAATTTATAAGACACTCCTCCAATATTTTATAAGATATTTGAGGAGCTCAAAAGATGTTACAAAGTATTTCATATATTTTTTTTTCTAAAAAAAAAAAAGAGCTTATAAGCTCATAACTTAAAGATGTTAAGAGGCATCTTTACAAATTAAAGAGCAAAGAATTTCTAACTTATTTTTAAAATCTTAACAAGTTCCTTTAATTATAGTCCTCTTAATTATAAAATTGACATTAGTAATATTTTATAAGTTCCAATAATCTTACTTTTTCCAAACAATTCAAAAGCTTATTTTTAAAATAAGATTTAATATCTTGTAAGTTCTAATAGTCTTACTTTATCCAAACAAGTCATGAGCATATTTATAAAATAAAATTTAACATCTCCTAAGATCCAAAACTATCATATAAGATTGAGGAACTTATAAAATCTTTTAGAGAAAGCTAGCCAAATGGGTTTTTAGTGCGTTTATAAGCTCCTCGAATTATTTTATAAGATATTTGAAAGCTTATAAGATGCTAGGTGTTTGGTAAACTTTTTAAGAAAAGAACTTCCTAAAATAAAACGTTAGAATCTTATAAACTCTTTTAAAGAGGTAAGGAGTTTTTAACTTATTTTTAAAATTTTAACAATTTTCATTAATCTTAACTATTTTAATTATAAAAAAATTGTCATTATTAACACCTTATAAGTTCCAAAATCTTATTTTACTTCAATCTTGTTTTAAAAAATAAGATCTAATTTATTACAAATTTCAAAATCATCTTCTATATAGAACTTGTAAGACTTTTTAAATAAGTTTAACCAAATACTTTGGATTTAGTTCATTGTGTTTTAGATGTTTTGGAGAAAATGCTTTGGGAAAATATGTTTTGGGTAGTAGGTTGGGGGAGTGTGATATTTGTTTGTTTATGCTTTGGGAGTTATAGAAAAATATTTTAGTAGGGAATGATTTATTGGAGGAGATAATTTTTACTATATATATCGCCTATTCAATCACAATTTTGTTGGGTAGGTATGGGGAAATGAATTTTTTATAGTAATTGTTTATGTATAAGTATAGTTGCAATAATTGATATATGCATATATATGTGTGTATATATATATCCAATGATTAAGAGATGATGGGTAAGGTTTATCTTAGGGGGTATTTTGGGTATAATATTACACATCCTACAATGCATTATTGGAAAATGTGGGAGTTTGTTGAATGTGTTTTCAGAGTCGGAAAAATATTGCAGGAAAGATGCAGCAATTTGGCATTTTATAATTTTGTAAGCTATGCAAGCTAAATGCATTGGTAGACCAAGACTATTGTGCAATGCAGCATGTAATAAAAGTAGTAGTATAGCATCAACTATGGATGCAAAATTGACGGCAGACCTTTTTCCTCCTTGCTTCCAAAACTTCTTCCAGAGGTGGTCGACCTGTAAAATGATGCATAATTTTTCATAAATATCAATGGAATCCATTTGCGTGGTTTGGACTTTGGAGATTAGGAAAATGAACTTCAGCAAGGTAATATACCCACAGAGGGACATGGACAAGAACAACTTAACTGCAGCTCTTTTCAGATTCAAAAGAGCAAATTTCTTAGAAGTTTGGATAGAATGCAATTGAAAGAGTAGATGGATGTATCAAACGAAAACCATTTCTTGTTTCTTATCTTTTTCTAACATCCTAGAAATTAGTTGCTCAAAATTATACAAATTTTATTACATGCAGCTTCAAGAAAACGACTCCCCTACTTTGAACCAAGAAACAAAAACTTAGCATGCAAGTTAGCAAAAAAATCAGGCTCCAACAAGAAAGGAAATCACACCTGTAATTTGAAGGCGATATTTAGCCCAAACACCATAGATGGCATCAGCAATGCTTGCAATCTGCAAATGACATGCTGTCTCATTGTCAAAAGTACCAATAAGAAATAATATTGAGGCTTCAGATTGAGGAAAGATGTGCCAGAAATTGGAATTCATCCTCAAATATTAACCATATTAAAGGTGGACTTACGAGTTCATATTTTGTAACGGCATACACCCATCCCAAACCAACAACTTCATAAAGTCTTCTGAATGCCTGCACAGGTAAGTTTTTCCTCAGTGTTGTACTGCCAAGTATCTCAAATATAGTAGGATCCAATTAAATGTAACATTATCCACATAGAGTTTCTTTTCCTTAAAGCTCCGTCGGGACGGGATTTCTGATTTCAATCATTTGATGATGTCGTGTGAAACTCTAGAAACATATGAAGTGTATGGCTAACAATAACAAAAGTATAAGCGGATTGGAGTAGGCTACCATGAGATAAAAGATCATCTTTATAAAGAGATTTGATTCGAAAACTCTTATATGTTGAAAGTTTACTATTAAAATAATTTCAAAGGTTTTCCTGGTTTTGTCCATGTCAATCATCAATCTGAAATATCTTGACTTGTTCACAGCTGCTATTTGATCTTTTTACATTACTTCGGATAAATCCTATCCAAATTCATGGGAAAGACTCTCTTAGCTCAGGAATGGCGATGCATAACATTATTTTCAATTGCATGTGCAGCATGATCTCTTTCAGGATTTAGTCTGCATGATCTCTTTATAAATACCAGGGATAATAAAATAACAATAATTTAAAAAAAAAAAAAAAGAAGCAGACTGGGATAATTTTAGATGTGGGGTTTATGACCAGAATGTTCTAAGTAAATATGATAAGTATAGCTTAACTCATGGTTGTACAGAAATCCTGCTAAACTTTTGATTGGAGAAAATCAAATGCTTTAGCGATAGCATTGAAACATAATACCACTCCCTGGCCTATTTTCTTGATTGTGGTCGATAAAGTAAAGACTAATATGAATTTCTACTACAAGACAATCTGACACTTTGCCTAACAAGTTTCATTAGCCAAAAACAAAATTGTGTTACAAGGTTTAAGTTATCACAGATTGGAAATAAGTTCTAGTTTAACTAACAAATTAATGACCTCAAGATAAAAAGCCATTTTATGAAATTGGATTTGTGTTTTACCTTGAGAATATCAGAAACTTGCTTGAATTTTCATAAGCTTATTTGACTTACAGTCGCAAGAAAAGTCATCAGGTTCTTGAAAAAAAAAATCATACATGTTTGTTTCCCCAATAAGCGGGACTTTTGTAAGGGATGACCTTTTTAATCAAGGGATAAAACATTAGCTGAAAACTTTAAATAGAGCATTACATAGTACATTTGAAGTAACAACTCTTTGGTAAGAACAAGTAAACTACATAGGAAATGCACAATTGAAGCTAATCAGGATAGAAAATCATCAGCAGGAAAAAAAAAATGCAAAAATACCTAACCAACAAGACAACGGATATGTGATGAATTTAAGATAGAATAACAGGATAGAAATATAAAAACAGATAGTTATCTTACCTCAATGTCTGTTACAACGGTCCCATCTGACAGAATTGCATGAATTCGACCCATTACCTGGATGAAAATAGAAATTACCAACATTCCTTTGTTCATCGCATTCTTGCTCTATATTCACAGTAGGAGTTGGAGGGGGAAGGGGAGATGGATGGCTGATAGCTCAGATAAAGTTTTCTAAGCAACTTTGGCGCATAAAAAAGACAAAGTGACTATAAACAGGACAACAGTTGAAGAACAAAGATCGACAAATAGCAAAAGTAACCAAATATCGGGAATTTAAGAAAATGTACAGTTTTGTAATCAAGGTCTTGATTATCCTCCGGGCTATATTCATCCGAACTTATGTCGACAAATTTGATTGTTCCATAACTTTTGTTCCTCTCTCTTAGCATATTAACCTAACAAAAACATAATTCAAAGAGAATTTCCACTCCAAATTCATCAATAAGCACTAGAAATCATCATTCTAGGAATCGAGAAAAAAAAACCCGCAGTTCATTCAAATCAAGGGAAGTTGTTATTTTTCCGACTGTTGGCATTCACCTCGCGCATACATAGTGGGCACTCCCCATCATAAAGCATCTTAATCTTCCAATTCTCAGATGATGACTCCTCATTCTCTTTCTTGGCAGCCACAGGCTCCACAGCTCTGCTATTTGTGGCCCGAATCGAAAATTTCACTAAAGACATTCATCAAACGGACAAAATTTTTAAACAGAACACAATTTTTCCAACACCCCAAAATGCTAATTAAAACTTCAATCTCAGACAAAAAAATTGGAACTGAGGCAAAGGAATATCCATAGCCCACAACATGCATAGCCCAAAACTTAAGCTAAAAAAATCAAAAAGGGGCCGTGGAAATCAGACACAATAGACCCTAGAACTACGACTTGTACATTGTGTGATAATAAATACGCATACCCAATTGATTGTGAGGAAAAGGGGTTGATCTGTGAAAAAGGTTTGAAGCAGAGACATTATATGTTGCTCGGAGATAACGAGGAACTGAGAAGGGGAAGGTGTTTGCACGTCTTCCAACAGAGAGCGCTCCTCTGAAAGCCATTAAACTACTTTCTGTGATAGATGCTAAAGCTTCATTCTTTTCTGCCATTGTGCATCTGGGTATAAATTTCTGTTGTTTCGAACGGTTTGTGTTACGTGGCAACATCATCTTCATCAGAATGATTTCCCGGGTTGGCCTGTAATCTTTTTTTTCTCTTTTTCTACCCTTTTTTTTCCTCCCTTTTTTACCCATTTATAATTACTAGCACGCATGTGGCTCTCGTACGCATAATTTTTTATATAAAATATTTTTAAAAAATATGCACAAATTCTAGTCCCTTTTTAAATTATAAAATTACAAATTGATTCGAAAAGAAAAAATATGGCCCCCCATAAATTTTAATAAAAAAATTTATAGATTGTACTGCCAAATATTATTGTGTTTGTAACACTCCTAGAATTTTCTTGATTTGTATTAATTTATTGCCACTATTTTTGTTTTTATGAAATTTTACTTAATAATTATTTTTAGAAGTTTTGTGGTCAATTTATAATTTTAACAAACTTGAATTCATTTTAATTTTTGAGGACTTAATTGCACACAATTAGAAAAATGTGGGGTCTGCATGGAAGGTTCTAAGTCAACTAGGGTTCAACTGAAATTCTAAATAATTAATCGGACTCAATTGAAGCTATTCAAAAATATTTGGGGCAAATTTGAAATTTGAAAAAATTCAATTTTACAAAAGTTGACAAAAATTTGCAACCAAGCCATTTCCTTCTTCATTTTTCTCCTTCTCCGTGACCATCACAACCATCGGTGATCTTCCACTGGCAACCCCCCTATCACCAAACTAAATCGATCAAAACACTCCTCACACCTCTAGCTACACTCGCACCTTATATGCACGGCTAAACAGACGACAACTCGTTGGGAAATGAAAGGTTGAAGAAGACCCACCCCAGCGGCTCGATAGGTGACAATGAAGTAGTAGCTTAATTGAACTTCTAGGCAGTTGTTCTAGAAGCTCTTAGCACGGAGACCACGGTGATACCACTGCATGAGGGTTTCACACGGCAGCGAAGGCGAAAGCCAGTGGTGGAGCAAGTAAGCTTTAAGGACTTTGGGGTGGTAGTTGAAGGTGTTCTAGGCTATGAAATTTATGACAATTGGCAGCATTAGACTTAGGAGCTCGAGAGGAGCATTTTGGTGGTGACTTTGGGTTGCTCCGGTGGTGGCGGTGGCGGCGACATGACGGCGGAGCTAAGGGAGAATCTACTCCTCGATACGGTGATCACAATGGTGTTCTCAATTGTTGAATTCGAGGTCTCAATTGGGCGATTTGTGGGTAAATTAGTTAGAAAGGATTTGGTTATATATATGTTGTATTATATTGTTTATACCTTATACCCTAGCAAGAATGAGTTATCATGGATTATATATATGTTTGGACCGTGCATGGGTTGAATATTGTATACTTGTGGACCTGGATATGTAATGCCAAATTAGGATTTAATAAGTTTAATACAGAATTAAACCCTAATTTGTAGATTTAGGACCTAAACGAGAATTATTGGGGTTAATTATGAAGAATTAAACAATTATTGCAATTCTAGGTTAATATTGTGATAAGATTATGTAATTAAGGACTACTCTATATTCTGATAAGTGAAATCGATATGAAGCAGAGATTTATTTTGGCAATACTGATTTTAGTAGCTATTATTGGAGTAATAGTGCTAATTAAGCCATGAACTATCATGTTAATCGGTTGATTAGTGAATTTGGATTGTGATAAGCATGATAGTGATGTGTTACAAGTCAAACATGGATTTTGACTATAATCATGCTCTTTTGGCTAGGTGATGAAGAGACGAATCCCAAGGACTAGTGAGCTGGGTTTTTTTTTTTTTTTGGTACATTTCCTAAGATAACGAAGGTGAGGATCTGCCATTTTAGCCTTGCTATACCTATCTGCTCTTATAGCATAGCCCCTGTGAGAGTTAACTTGCTAGATTGTACCTGCTCGTAAATGCTTGAATTGTACTTGCTCCTTTATTGAGATCTATGCTTGATTGTGCACTTGATCATAATCGATTGCTTGATTTGTATACCTTGTGACACCCCACTCAGAGTAATCCTAAACTGAGATATTAAAAATAATTCAATCTTAAATCTGAACCCATAAAACTAGCAACAGATCATAAAATTTCTTTCAAATGATAATACCATAAGTAACGGAAATCTTCATTTAAACTATTACTACAAACATTAGTATTCTTGTTAGGGGTCCATTCTTAGATGTTCAACAAAATATATGTACAACCTAAAGGTAGCATTATCAACCCTGACATATCTCAACATCTCTAAGTTCACATATAACATTCTGATAACATATATATACATAAGCACACCTAGTCTATTACAAAAAAAGTATCTCTTCATGCCAAATCAGAACTTTCAATCCTACTTAATCCTGTTTGCAAAATTAAGGAAAACTAGGATAAGTCCAATGGACTTAATGAGAGATAATATATCAAGCAATAATAGGGATCTATCAAGGAAAGAGAACATTTTAATAGATTTAAAACTTATCAAGCAATACAAGTATAGTTACAATTCAAGCAAGAATAAGAATAGCAAATAGAAAACTCTCCTGCTTTATTGCTCCAAGAGCAAGTTACAATTAAGTAAGAAATAAGTACAAACAAGAAATCCTTTACAATATATGCATTCCAATAAAATGAGTAAGATATGCATATCAATTCACCTTATACTAGTCAAACAAGTGCTTCCAGCATGACAACTTGGCATACAATTAGTATGTCCATATAGATTGTATGGTGCATTACAAACACTTAAGTGGACTGCTTCGCATACCATTGATACCTAAGTGGGTTGCTCAGCATATCATGGACACCTAGACGAATTGCAAGGCGTAACCCATGTATCCCAACATTTCACATAGGATTGACAATTGGCCCAAGTACTATCTCCATGCAAGTACAACAAGTACAATAGGTACCAATCAAGCAATCAAATTTGCCTACAAGGTAATATATGAACGACTAATAAGTACAATCAAGCTAACTGGCCAAATAACATAATACAAACAAGCAAGTATGCTAGCAAGGCATGTGATAACAATTCAAGATAGAAACAAGTATAAAATAGTAACAAGTACCAATCAAGATAGACGAGAGTTTTGAACGCTAGAAAAAATAAGAACGACTCAACTGAGTGAAATAGGTACGAACCCTCATAGGGGTATACAAATTAAGTAATCAGTTTCAAGCAAGCACACAATCAAGTACAGATCTCAATAAACAAGCAAGTATAATTTAAGCATTTACGAGCAGGTACAATCAAGTAAGTTAACCCTCATAAGGGTTGTGCTATAAGAACAGATAGGTATAGCAAGGCTAAAATGGTGGCCTTTACAAGGGTATACAAATCAAGTAATTGATTTCGAGCAAGTACAATTCAAGCATTTATGAGTAGGTACAATTAAGCAAGTTAACCCTCACAGAGGCTATGCCACAAGAATATATAGGTATAGCAAGGCTAGCATGGCAGATCCTCACCTCCGTTATCTTAAGAAATGCACCCAGAAAAAGCAGTTCATTAGTCCTCGAGACCCGCATCTTCGTCACCTAGCCAAAATAGCCTAATTATAGTTAAAATCCATGTTTGACTCATAATACGTCTCTATTATGCTTATGCTTATCATAATTCAAATTCACTAATTAATCGATTAACATGATAGTTCATGACTTAATTAGCACTATCGCTCTAATAGTAGCTACTACAATTAGCATTGCCAAAATAAATCTCAGGTTCATATCGATTTCACTTATTAAAATATAGACTAGTCCTTAATTACATAATCTTATCACATTATTAACCTACAATTGCAATAATTGCTTAATTCTTCATAATTAACCCCAACAATTATCGTTTAGGTCCTAAATCTACAAATTAGGGTTTAATTCCTTATTAAACTCATTAAATCCTAATTTAGCATGTAGTATAACACATCAAGGTCCATAATTATACAATATTCTATGCATGTATGATCCAAACATGATAACTCATTTTTGCTGGGTACAAGGTATAAACAACACAACACAACTTATATATATAACCAAATCCTTTCTAATTAATTCACCCACAAATCACCTACTAATACCTCGAATTTAACTATCGATAACACCATTGTGATCACCACATCGAGGAACAGATTCTACCTTAGCTCAGCTATTGTGTCATTGCCACTGGAGTAATCCAAAGTCTTCGCCAAAATGCTCCTCTCGAGCTCTTGAGTCCAATGCTGCCAACCATTTTAAATATCATGGCTTTGAACACCTTCAACTGCCACCCTGAAGTCCTCAAAGCTCATTTTCTTTGTTGTCAATTTTTTTCTTCATTGCTACATGAAACTCTCATGCAATAGTACCACAGTGGTCCCCGAGTTGAGAGCTTCTAGAATAGTTACCCAGAAGTCTGATTAGGCCACTGCTTCATTGTCACCCGTCAAGCCGCCGAGGTGGGTTTTCTTCAACCTCTTATTTCCCAACAAGTTGTCATTCGTTCAGCTGTGCATATGGGGTATGAGTGTAGTCGGAGGTATGGGGAGTATTTTGGTTGGTTTAGTTTAGTGATAGGGTGGTCGCCAATGGAAGATCATTGGTGGTTGGGATGGTCGCGGTGAAAGAAAAGAATGAAGAAGAAAATGGCTCGGTTGCAAATTTTTGCCAACTTTTATAAACTTAATTTTTTTTCAAATTTCAAATTTTCCGTAAAGATTTTCGAATAGCTTCAATTAAGTATAATTAATTATTTAGAATTTTTGTCGAAACCTAATTGACTTAAGGTTTTCTATGCAAGCCCCACATTTCCCTAATTGTGTGCAATTAAGTCCTCAAAAATTACAAATTGGCCCCAAAAGTTTCAATTAAAGTGAAATCAAGTTTGTTAAAATTATAAATTGACTACAAAACTTCAAAAAAAAATTATTAAGTAAAATTTCATAAAATTAAAAATAGTGTTAATAAATTAATACAAATCAAGAAAATCCTAGGGGTGTTACAGACTCCTCTCTTAAAAGAATATGGTCCTCAAATTCTTACTTAAAACTTGGAAGAGTTCAGGATATTGTTGGTGCATGAGATCTTCTCTTTCTCATGTTACTTCCTTGACGTTATGATTGCACCACAACACTTTCACCTGGGAAATCTTTCGATTTTTGAGCTCTTGGACCTGCCGATCCAACACATGTATAGGTTATTCTTCATATGTTAGATCACCTTTCAATTGCATACATTCAGATGATATGGTGTGAAAAGAGTCAGGATAGTACTTCTAAAGTTGCGACACATGGAAGATGTCATGTATTCCCTTCAAATCTTGGGGTAACATGAGACGATATGCAACTGGTCTTATCCTCTCACATATCTCATAGGGCCTAACATATCTTGGGCTAAGTTTTCCACCCTCACCAATTCTTTTGATTCCTTTTCTTTGAAAAACTTTGAGAAATACTTAATCTTCAACATCAAATCTAGATTCTTCTTTCGAGTATCTGTGTAACTCTTCTGTCTATCCTAGGTAACTTTCATTTTATGCTTGATTACTTGCACTTTTTCAATTGTTTCTTATATCAGTTGAGGTCTTATAGTACTCAAAGACTGATCAATGCTGTTCTTGTGCTCCTCCAAATCCCAGTGTATTGGAGATCAACATTTCCTACCGTACAAGGCTTCGTATGGTGCTATCTAAATTATTGACTGATAGCTATTGTTATAGGTAAATTCAATCAATGAAAGGTGCCGTATCCAAATTTTTCCAAAGCCTAGCACACAGGCTCTTAGCATATCCTCTAAAATTTGTATAACTCATTTTGATTGCCCGTCTGTTTGTAGATGGGCAATAAAACTAAACCTTAGTTTTATTCCTAAATGCTCTTGTAGACTCTTCCAAAGCCTTAACTTAAATTTTGGATCGCAATCTAATACAATGTTGGTCAGGACTTCGTGTAGTCGAACAATTTCCTTAACATACAGTTGTGCTAGTTTTTCAACCTAATACTATGTTCCAACTAGCAGAAAATGTGCTGACTTGGTCAAGCGGTTTATTACGACCCAAACACTATTGTATCTTTCTTGAGATATTGGTAGGCCAGTCACAAAATCCATGGTGACATGTTCTCATTTCAATCAGGAATTGAGAGTGGCTGCAACAACCTTAACGATCGTTGGTGTTTGGCTTTCACCAGCTAACAAGTCAAACACATTTGCACATAATCTGCTATATCTTTTTTCATTTTGTTCCACCAAAATTATTTCTTTAAATCTTGATACATTTTAGCTCTTCCAGAATTTATTGTATATCTTATCTTATGTGTCTCCTTTAATAATTTTTCCTTGACTTCTTTAGATACACATATCCATTTTTGGAATAAAAAGGTGCCTTGATCATTAACATTGAATCCTTCGATACTTCTGACATTTTTCTTCTATTTTAATATCCATTCATCTCTAACTTAAGCTCATCGTATTTTGCCATACAAGTTTAGCTGTACTTTTATTCCAGCAATCAAAGCATGCTGTTTTAATTTTAAGATAGAACCCAACTTTTAACTTTTAGATGTTTCTGTTGCTTGCAAATGAGCCAATCCATCTTTTTGACTCAATATATCAACAATTACATTAACTTTTCTAGGGTGGTGAGTGATGAAGAAATCATAGTCTCCTAGAAACTCCATCAATCGGTATTGCCTCATGTTTAGCTCCTTCTGTTACTGCAAATACTTGAGGCTCTTATGGTTAGTATACACCTCAAATGTAGCACCATAGACATAATGCATCTATTTTGACAATGCAAATATAACCATAGCTAGCTCCAAGTCATGCGTTGGGTAGTTTTCTTCATAAAGTTTCAATTTCCTAGAGGCATAGGTGATAACATGCCTTTTTTGCATTAATACACATCCCAACCCTTTATTAGAAGCATCTATATACACCACAAAGCCTTTTAAGCCGTTCAAAAAAGCTAGGATCGAAGCCGTAGTCAGTCATTATTTTAACTGCATCCAACTCATCTCACAATCATTATTCTAGTTAAAAGGTTAATCCTTTTATGTCAACTTGGTTAATAGATCGACTATCTTAGAGAAATCTTGAACAAATATTCAATAATAGCTAACTAACCCGAAGAAACTTCTGACTTCTATGACATTTCTAGGCTACTTCCAGTTGATTATTACTTCCACCTCAGAGGGGTTAACTTCGATCCCATTTTAGGTGATGACAGGCCCAAAAAAGGTTCCTTTCTCCATTGAGAATTCATGCTTGCTAAATTTGGCATACAGTTGATGTTCCTTCAAAGTCTTGAGGACTATTGCAAGTATTTTGTATGCTTTTCTTTAGATTTGGAGAACACTAGAATGTCGTTGATAAAGATGACTACAAATTGGCCTGAATACAGTCTGAAAACTCGGTGCATCAAGTCCATGAATGCTACTAGTGCATTGGTCAGCTCGAAAGGCATCACAACAAATTCAAAATAACCTTATCGAGAATTGAAAATGAACTTAGGAATATCTTTTTTCTTGATCTTCAAGTGATAGTACCCCTATCTCAGATCTAACTTCGATAAGATTCTCAACCCTTGCAATAGATTGAACAATTCTTTTACATAGGGTAAAGGGTACTTATTTTTAATGGTGACCTTGTTCAATTTTCTATAATCGATGCATATCCTTAGGGTCTTATCCTTCTTTTTGCCAAATAGTACTGGGGCTCCCCACATGATGTGCTTGGTCTAATGAATTCCTTTACTAATAGCTTTTGAAGCTAATTCTTTAGTTTCTTAAGCTCAACGGGGGCCATTCGATAAGAAGTCTTTGAAAATGGTGTAACTCTCGATAAAGTGTGAATGAAAAATTCTATTTCTCTATCTAGGGGTAACAAATTTAATTCTTTAGGAAACACTTCTGGATATTCAGCTACTATCTCCACGTTCTCAAGTTTCACTGTGTCCCATGACTTATTAATGAGGTACGCCAAAAATCCTTGCCCACCTTTTCTCAGAATCTGTTTGGCCTCTATTATCGAGATGATTGGTATTGGGGATATGTTATTAGTTCAGTGGCATGTTGATATTAACGTCTCCCCATCGAGGGTGATGTACTTGGTGAAACAATTCACTTGTGCTTGGTAACGTTATAGCTAATCCATTCCAAGTATCACATCATAACCTTATATGGGCATCTATATAAAATTGGCAGTGTACACTCAATCTCCAATCATAACCTGGCAATGTTAATACCTAATATCTGTCACTAATTCTTCACCCAAAGGCATTCTAACCTTTACATGATAAGTCATAGTCTTAGGTGGAATATTCAATTTGTGAGATAAAGCAACAAATATAAAGGAATGCAAGGCACCAAGGTTATACAGTACTTTACCAGAAATATTAGAGATAAAAATTATACCTTCCACCACTTCATTAGGATTGGGAGCATCTTTGCTTATAAGAACATAGGCACGAGCACGAATTTTTTGTTTCTCACCAATTCCTACTACTTGTTTTCCTTTACTCATAGACGGTGGACCTCTCATTTTAGGGCAATTTTTTCATGAAGTGTTAATCACTCCCACCGTGTGGGCATTTGCCTTGCTTTTTCCAACATTTCATTTTGTTGTGGCATGGTGCTTTATAGAATCTACACCTTATCGATGCCTTACCTTGATCCAATTCTATCATTTTAGTAGTATAAGGATTTTGTTGAGAAACATTTCCAACTTGGAGTATGGGCTACTTTTTTATTAGCACCACTGTGTCCTTTTGGGTGCAGTCTCTCTTTTTGGCCTCTATCCTCAATTTTTTGGATTTCTTGCAATTTTGCTTTTAATTGTAAAGCTTTACTCACAGCCAGATTGAAATTCTGTAAATCCTATGTGGCTAAGCCCTTTCTTAGTTCTGGCACACTATAAGCTATGAGCCGCTGATACTATTAGTCTATGTACACAAAATTAACAGGCACCTGGCCGACAGGTCACTTAATCTAAATCCTTGGCATATGTAACGTCAGGCTTAGAATCTTTGACATCATCTATCATTTCTGGTCCTTTATTATCATCACCCCCGATCTCCTCAGGCTCCTCAAGAACCTCTGTAGCATCATCCAAGTCTTTCTTGAGGTCATCCTCCATAAGATCCACTGTAGGTACCTCTATCAAGTCCCTAGCTAGTCTCTCCTTGATATGCGTGCCCAGTCAATGCCCATGATTGAAGAAAGGATGAACTCTCGAGGGTCCTACCTCAGTGTCGATGCCAATACCTACCCCACTCACTTGATCTGTAGCTTGGTGGTAGTGTGCCATCATTTTGCTAATCTCTCTTATTGCGGGGTGGGACTTGTCTGTCGTTCTCCTATACTCAGCCTCTAGAGCCCGGAATGTTTCTTCCATTTCTCTCAAAGCTCTTTGATATGATTAGCTACTATTCATACACAAATTTTTTCTCTTTCAGCACTTTCCATCATTTTATCAAGCATAAAGTCTCATGTCCTGACTGCTGACTTCTATCATTGTATTTCCATTCTTTCATTATGTACTGTCCTGTGTATATCATATAGCTTTGCTTCTAGTCTTTGGCATGTTTGGGAGAAGTGTTCTTTTTCCTCCCACAAAGCTTCAAGTTTCTTCTTCAATTCTTCAACATTATCTTCGTTCACAAGTTCCTTTCCTTTGCCAGAGCTGATCCTGCAACAAAGTCACAAGAATCTATTTCATTAATATCAAGTAATATAATTCATTCTCGATGCTTTAGGATCTTACTATCTTCTAACAGTCTCGTCTTACTCTAATAGTTTTGTCATACCCCTAAGTGCATATTCAAACTAACCCAAATAGAAGTCGCTATGAACTCTATTGCATATTCAACACCTAGGTCATTTAAACTTAGGTTCTAATACCACCTATAACACCCTACTCAGGGTAACCCCAAGCTAAGATATCAAAAAAAATTTAATCTTAAATCTGAACATGTAATACCAGCAACAAACTATAAAATTTCTTTCAAATGACATAATACCATAAGCAATGGAAATCTTCATGTCAACTATCACTACAGACATTAGTATTCATGTCAAAGGTCCATTCTTAGAAATTCAACAAAATATACGTACAACCTTAAGGTAGCATTATCAACCCTGACATATCTCAACATCTCTAAGTTCACATATAACATTTTGATAACCCATATATACATAAGCACACCTAGTCTATTACAAAAGAAGCATCTCTTCATGCCAGATCAGAACGTTGTTTACTTAAGTATTTGCAGTATGCCATACAATCCGTATGGGCAGTGCGCCATACAGTTCGTATGGTCACACTAATTGTATGCAAATCTATCACACTTTGGAAGTACTTGTTTGACCAGTATAAGGTGAATTAATATGCATGTCTTACTCGTTTTGTTGGAATGCATATGCTATATGAAATTGCCCATTTGTACTTGTTTCTTGCTTAATTGTAACATGCTCTTTGAGCAATAAAACAAGAAAGTTTTCTGTTTGCTATTCTTATTCTTGCTTGAATCGTTACTTCACTTGTATTACTTGATGAGTTTTAAATCTATTAAGATTCTCTTTTTCCTTGACAGATTTTCATTACTGCTAATATATTACCCCTCATTAAGTCCATTGGACTTACTCTCGTTTTTCTTAATTTTACAAACAAGATTGAGTAATAGACTAGGTGTGCTTATGTATATATGGGTTATCGGAATATTATATGTGAACCTGGAGATGTTGAGATATTTCAGGATTGATAATGCTTCCTTGATGTTGTACATATATTTTGTTGAATGTCAAAGAGTTGAACCTTGGCATGAATACTAATGTTTTGTAGTAATGGTTAAGATGAAATTTCTGATGCTTATGATATATTGACATTTACAAGAAAATTTATGGGTATATTGCTAGTATTATAAGTTCAAATTTAAAATTGAATTGTTTTTAATATCTCAACTTTGGGTTATCTTGAGTAAGATATCACAATGTTCAAATAATATTTATATTGTTATAAAAAAGAAGACAATTTTGTGTCTAATATAGTAGTTATTTTTAATTAATTTCATAAGTTTCCTCTTTTTTTTCACAAATGAAAACAAAAATTCAATTAAAAGGACAAAATGAAGATTTAACCATAAAAAATCATTTTGAATACCAATTTATTTCTCTTCCAAATTTATCCTCTAAAATATTCTTAATAAATGATTTAATAAAACTATAATTGCAATTTTATTATAACACACTAACCCATGATATGAAAAGACTTTTCCCTCATTTATCATACTTTTAAATAATAGAAACCACTTAAAGCTATCTATGGTAATGTATTGTTCAAAATATATTTTATGTACTTGAGTATCACATGCAACTACTGCTAGTCAATTTAAAAATAAAAAAAAATAGATTACTAAAACGTTAAAACAAAATTCAATAATTATTTTGTTACAATAATCATTTTTCAAATTTTGTCAAATGATGAATATAAACATTTCTTGTAAATATCTAAAATATTACTTAACAGAACTATCAGAAATATTATTTTTTTTATAAGTATTAGAAAATTTGGTATAAATGTGGTGATGCAAAACTAATTTCTCACAATTATTTTAGTAATTTTTTTTTAAATTTTACAATTAAAATCCTATTGAGTAGTATTTGCAAATATGGTTATAAGGTTAATTTTGGAATATCAAAATTTGGTATCACAACTACTTAATATTCATAATTTTTCAATTTTACTCTTTACATCTCATGTCTTTTTAACATTTGGAGAATATGGAACGACAATTAAGTAAAAATATAAAAATTAATTTTTATTTTAAACACAAAAACGCCCTTCTTTTATAAGAGTATAGATAGATAATACTTCTAATTTTCTTTTCTTTTCTTTTTTCTTTTTTTGCAAAATTCCATAGTTAGTATTTTATTCATATTTGTTGTCACTTAAAGTAATAGTGCGCTACCACTAATTTTGAAAGCTAATTTTTGACAATAAAATAAGAATATTTTAAATTTTATTGTTTCAATTCTCATTAAAATATATTGAATTTTCAAACCTAAGACATTCAAATTAAGGAGTATTAGTAATAATTCATTTCTTATTATGGGGGTGGTAAATTAAGATTTTTCTAAACTTTGGATCCAATAGGGATAAGAAAAAGAGGAATTCAAAAGGGTAAAATCATCAATCTTTTTGTCATAATAAATCAGAGTAATTAACAATTTATAAAATGTCATTTATAAGTAGATGTAAGATAAAAATATAATAATACCATTGTGTCCAATTAATTTTCATGTAATTTATTATTCAGGAGAGCCAATTAATTTAGTACGGTATCTTCTTAGAGTAATTAATTTATGTTAGTTATTCATATTTTTTAGTGTACCACTTTAATTTGTTTTGTCTTGAGATAGTCTATCTCATTGTTTGAAAATAGTTTTTAACTTATCATACCCCGTATCATGTATTGTAATTTATGTTTTATCTCTTATTTTATTATATAAATATATTATAAATACATTAAATATTTTTTTGTAAAAATAATTAATTAAAAATTAAATATACTTAATTTATATTAAATTAAAATGTGAGATAAAATATAAAATAAAATAGAGTATCAAAGTGTACTATGTCACGTGAGTAACCTTTGACTCGAAGGAAACATTAAATCGTTTTGCTTGCCCCAAATACGGGTAAGAAGTGCAAATACAGAAAAAAAAGTGGCTATTTTGAAAATAACAAGGCCCTTTTTGTATATTCCATTTTTCTATTTCGCCCACCTACGTGCCAAAGCATTTCAGCAGTGTCTCGGATTGCCATATCTCTTCTGAAACCTTCTCCTCTGTTTACGTATTGTGCCCTTCGAGGAAACTAAGAGAATGGCCTTTTTACTCAATAAAACTGCTCTATCCGCGCTCCGACTCCATTCCCAGGTATATATATATATACACATATGTATTTATATGTATATGTGTGTCTCCCATTCCGAATTGTATCTTTTGGTACTTCTTTCTTTTTTTACTGTGTTGAAATGCGAAATAAGCCGTAAAGATTGATGGGTTTATGTGAAAAATTACGCAGAAAGCTGATGATTCGTTGACGCTCTCAAGACGTGGATTTCATGAGGAGCCAGGCGCTCGCGAGAAGGCTGTGAGTTCTTTATTTTATTTTTTGTATGGATTGGAAGAATAATTTGGTATTGAATTCCCTTTTTTAATTCTTCTAGATCATGTTCAAAAAGAGTATAAACTACTAGGATCTAATTGCATATAAGATCAAGGGTGATGTTAAATTAGAATAAAAAGCTTAATTTTTGGGCCTTGAGAAAGGACAAAAGAGCGGGGATAGTTGAAGATTTCGTGGATGTATTTGTTTTTGTGTATCTGTGTTTATATTTCTGAAGTGTTA
>JACGDI010005532.1:61635-91629 GCA_014898725.1 Jacaranda copaia
AATGATGTTATGTTGAAGTACACCTCAATTCAATTGAAATTGGACAGTGAATTTAAGTACAATATGATGAAAATGAAGTATAATTTTAAAAAATAAAAATACAATTTTAGATAAAGTAAAGTATAATTTCAAAATACCTAAAGTATAAATCCTTAGCAATTTCAGTACAATTTTTTATAATTAGTAGAACATTGAATTATAAAACTTAAATAATAGATTCATATAACTGAAATATAAGTTTATTTAAAATGAAGTACAATTTTGGAATACTTGAAATATAGAACTTCAATGAATAGAATATAAGTTTAGGTAAAATAAAATATAAAATAAAGTATAAATTCAAAAAATAGAAGTACAATTTTAGATAAAGTGAAGTATAATTTCAAAACATTTGAAATATAAAGCTCTAGCAACTGCAGTATAATTTTGGATAATTAATAAATAAAACACTTAAAAATAGAACTTCAAATAAGTACAAATTTTGTGAAATAAAGTATAATTTTAGATCAAAGAAGTACAATTTCGAAACACTTAAAGTACAAACCACTAGCAATAGTAGTATAATTTTGGATAATTAATTAGTCGAACACTTGAAGTATAAAACTCAAATAATAGAGTACAATTTTATGTGAAATGAAGTATAATTTTAGATAACTAGAGTATAAATTTGTATAAAATGAAGTATAGTTTTAGAACAATTAAAGTATAAAACCCTAGCAATTGCAGTATAGTTTTGGATAATCAATAAATAGAACGCTTGAAGTATAGAATTTCAATGAATATAGTACAAATTTTGGTAAAATGAAGTATAGTTTCAAAAAATAGAAAGTATAATTTGGAAACACTTCAAGTATAAATAGCTAAAAGTTGTAGTATAATTTTGGATAATCTATTAGTAGAACACTTAAAGTATAAAACTTACATAATAGAGTACTAGTTTTGTGAGATGAAGTACAATTTTAATTACAATGAAGTATAATGTTGTACACTCCAAATAGAGAAAGATTTTCAAATAAATAAAGTATAATTTCAAAACACTTCAAGTGCAAAACTTTACAAACTGTAGTACAATTTAAATTCTGCAGACGTATTATATTAAAACGTCACTGCTCTTATTTGCACTGCTACTTGATTCATCATTTTGGTTTACTAGGATATCAACAATGTTCATCTTTAATATCAAATATAGTAAGACCATAGTTATGATATTATCGTCATAAGTCAAATTCAAGTACAATATTTGATGTGGAACTATGTATTGTAAACTGAAGAGCTCGGCATTAATTTCATTTTATTTTCTTACGAGATTAATATACATGTCCATTAAAGTTATATTATCATTAATTGATATTATATGGAGCTTATTACGTTTTTTTCTTTTCTTTCTATTTCTGATAATGAAAACACATATGCTAGGATTTATTGTTTGCTTGTATGGATGATGAAGAAGTGAACAAAAATGAGTGAAAAATATTATACTTGGGGGCATTTTTTTCAAATCAAGTGAGTAGGGAGTGATCTCTAAGATTTAAACAAAACTAGGAGGCTTATTTTAAAAAAAAATCAAGTGGGGACTGATCACAAAATGGGAAAGTGCTTTTGATACTTTTAAATAAGTTCCCCAAGTAAATATACGTTATATTTAAATTTTTAACTTTTTCATTATATATCAGTTAAAAAGTGAAATATTTGAATACCAAATTCCTATTTCACATTATATTAATACATAGATGAACTTTATATATTATTATATTTGACATTTTATCAATATTCTTTTTATTTTTTAGATTAAATACTCAATAGATGTTAATATAGATATTAGATCAATATAATATATAGATTTTATTTTACGATTTTTATTAATATTATATATAACAACATTAATTCAATAAAAAATATTAAAGTTCGAATTCGGATATTTAACGAATCGGATTGTTTAATTTCATATTCGATTTACATATTTTGGATTACAAATATTTCTAATATGATTTGATCTTTTAGATATTTTAATCATATAAAAATCGTAAAATTAAGATCGAATTTGAATAAAAATTCGATCCATCGATAGCCTTACAAACAATGGTTGGACAACAAAAACCAAAGAAACTCATAGGAGAAATTGGCTTGTAAGATTTATTCCCAGTTGCCAGCAATATAAATGGAGGATGGCTTGCTTTACTTTGGCAAAAACAAGAAATGGCATATTCTCTCGAAATCACATTGATGTGGAAACTAAAGTTAAAGGGCCGGAACCATGGTGTCCAACTGATTTTTATGGCTTCCCAGAGCGGGCCCGTTGAAGGGATTCATCGGCGTTATTATGGAATCTCAAAAGCCAATCCGCTCTCCCTTGGTGTTGTTACTATGATTTCAATTACCTTCTTCATCCATCCAAGAAAAATGGGTCGATGTCCTCACCCACTGTGGCTCTATGAAGGCTTTAGGGAGGTGGTTGATTTTTGCGGTTGGAGAGATTGGGGGCTTGAAGGACATCAGTTCACATGGGAAAGGGGTCGAATTACAGACAATTGGGTGGAAGAGAAATTAGACAGAGTTCTAGTTTCGAATTCTTGGTTCTGTATGTTTAAGAAGGCAAAGGTTTCCAATCTTATGGCTGCCTGCTTTGACCATAGTCCACTATTCCTTCAAACAGCTGTGAATGGGCACTCTATGATGAATCGTAAGTTTTGTTTTGAAAATGCCTGGCTTAGGGAGACTAATTGTGGTGAAGTAATTCAAAATTGCTGGAATATAAGCAGGGATTATCCGATTCAAAACAGATTATTTAAATGTAGCAGGGATCGTCGGTCAATTCAGAGAAGCTGCAGCATTGCAAGGCAAAAATGAAATTATTAAAGTCCAAGCATGATTTTGAGGCCATTAAAGACTATGTTGCTACTCAAAGGGAATATCTTCTAATCCTCCAACAACAACAAGACTTCTGGAGGCAGAGAGCAAAACAATTTTGGCTTCAAGAAGGGGATTCAAATTCCAATTTTTTTCCATGCCAAACGGAATTCTATCTCTCAGCTGAAAGATTCTAATGGCACATGGAGGAATTGGACAAATGGTTTAGAGTCGGTGATTTTTTATTATTATGTTGGCCTTTTTTCATCTCAAACACATAAGATTTGTCTATTCTGAACAATGTCAAAAGAAGATATTTGAGGATCAGAATGAGGAGCTCTTGAGGGAATTTAACTCAGAAGAGGTGAACAATGTTATCTTTGCCATGCATCCTAACAAATCCTTGGGACTTGATGGTTTTAATCCAGCGTTCTATCAAAATTTCTGGCGCATCATTGGAGAGGATGTTACAGAGGCATGACTGTCTATGCTTGAGAATTGTCAGCTTTTCTTAGGTCTTATTGACACCCTCATTACTTTGATTCCAAAAAATAAGAATGTGGAGGTAATCATTGACTTACGCCCTGTTGCTTTATATAATGTTCTTTATAAAATTGTCGCTAAAGTCATTGCTAATAGGCTCAAGAGGGTTCTCCCAATAATTATTTCTAAGACGTAGAATGCTTTTGTCCTAGGCCGACTTATCTTTGATAATGTCATGATCGCTTTTGAAGCTTTACATTATGTAAAGAGGAACACTCAAGGAAATACTGGCATGTTAGCTTTAAAAATAGGCACGAGCAAGGCATATGATTGCTTTGAATGGAGTTTTTTAAGTAATATGATGAGGCAGCTTAGTTTTGACTAAAGGTTTATGAACTTGACAATGATGTGTGTGGAATTAGTCAAATATATGATTGTACATGATGGACATGAGATTGGTCCTATTACCCCAGAATGAGGCCTTCGACAAGGGGATTCGTCATCCCTGTATCTTTTTATCACCTACGTGGAGGGGTTTTTGGTAGTTCTTAGAAGATATGAGCAACAAGATAGGTTGTATAGTTGTAAAGTTGCATGTCGAGCCCCATCACTTTGTTTTTGCGTATGATTCTATGTTATTCTTTCGAGTTACTATACAAGAATGTGATGCTTTAAAAGAATGCCTCGGAGCTTGTGAAACTGCTTTTGGAAAACTTATAAATTTTCAGAAATTCTCTATCTTTTCCAACTCGAACGCGGGGAAAGAGATAAGGAATAACAAAAGCTCCAGATTAAATATGGGTTTGTATAATTGTATGATCATCATAGTAAGTACCTAGGCTTGCCATCTCTAATTGGACGAAATAAAAAGAAAATTTTTAGTTAGGGCAAATTATTTTTCTTATCCCATGGTTTAATTGGGTGTGCATTGTTAGTCCTGAGCTTATAGTAATCAACATATTTAATCCAAATTTCATAACTTTTTTAACACTGTTGGTCCTCTACCGTTAAAATTGGAGGAAAATGCTCCAAATTTGGTTAAAATATTAATATTTTTAATGTTCTTATTTGAGTTAATTACATAAAAATCCCTAAGGTTTGACTTATTTACAAATAAACCCAAAGAAATTACAATAATTACATAATTTAGCTTCGTCTAAAATTTTTAAAGAACCATTAGCTTCTATTAATAAATTTATTGACATTATTTATGTGAAAGTTCAAAAATATCCTCCGATAACTGTTTCAATTATTTTTGAGACAAAAATACCCTTGAACCTATTTGTAATATTTCAATTTTGTATCATACGTAATTTTAACATTGTTTAAATTATTCATAACAAATTTAAATATATTTTATTATCAATAAAAATTATTTAAATATTGAATAGTCTTTAAATTCAAGTTGAATTAAAAATATTAAATAAACATATCTAAATTAATTAATCAAATTTAATTAAACTTATTTTTTTAGTTAAAATAAAAATATGTAAAAAAGTAAAAAAATAAAAAAAATTTAAATCTATCTCTTAAAATATATAATGTTATAATTTTAAATTGCATACTTCATAGTATTAAAATAAAAAATATATCTAAAATAATTAATAATTTAAAGCAAACAATATAATTTTAACATTTTTTGATACATAATTTGGTAACGTTAATTATTTTAACATAATTTAAATTATTTTGGGCTATATAATTTAATAATTTTAGATTAAAATAAAATATGTAAGAAATAAATTATTTTGAATAATATAAATTAATACTTAATAAATTAATTTAAAAATAAATAAGTAAAAATTTAAAAAATAAAATAATAAAAAAAAATTTTCTTTTTCTTTCCCATCACCGACTATTGCCCATCACCGACCCCACAAGCCACACCCGCCACCCCTTGGCGCCGCCTAACTAGGTAAACTGTAAACCCCGCACCAATTGATAGTGCTTTTCCCTCAACCCCACCAACCCACAGTTAGGTTGGCTCCCCACTTGCACTACCACCATTACCACCCCTCTCTTTTCCCCCACCCCCATCCAAGCTAAGCAAAACCCCCAACTCCCTTACTTGTCGCCAACCCATCCCCAAAGCCCCGCCAACCGTGTTGGTCGCTACATGGTTAGGAGGCTAGTGGCCAAGCTATCTGTACATGGCCGGTGTTAGGCGCTGATCGTGGGCCATGGCTAGGCATGGCCAGCCACCTAGATTTGTCGAGAAGTGGGGGTACTGGGGTCGGAGGTGGGGTTTATATATATATATATAATATCTTTATATGTATGTACTTGTATAATATATATGTATGTTTTTATATATATACAATATAAATGTGAATATATATCAAACTGCATAGATATATATTTATTTTAAAATGCTTTTTTTTGTAGAATTTTTGTGGTATTTAATTTCTAATCTTTTATTTTTTTAATTTTTATAAGGGTTAAATATTATATTTTGTGGGTCTTTTTCATAAATAGATAAAATTTTAGGGGGTTTTCATAAATAAATAATGGTTTTCGTGCAAGTTTTAAAGAAAAATTGGAGGACCAAAAGTGTTAAAAAAGTTATGAAATTTGGATCAAATATGTTGAATATTATAGGTTTGAAACTAACAATGTACACATAATTAAACTATGAGACGAAAAAGTAATTTTCCCTTTTCAGTTATGTTAAGGAACATATATGGCAAAGATTGCAGGATTAGAATAAGAAGTTTCTCACTAGACTAGAGAAAGAAATCCTTCTAAAAAAGTGACTCAATCTATCCCAAACTATATTATGAGTGTTTTCTTTCTCCCAAAAGATCTCTACTATGAAACGGAAAGGTTGATGAATGTTCACTGGTGGAATAATAAAGGAAAATATAACGTAAAATCTAGAGGGATCAAATGGATGAATTGGAAGTTGCTTTGTTATCCAAAAAATAAAGGAGGCATGGGCTTTTGCAAGCTACATGAATTTAGTTTGTCTCTTATGGGAAAATAAGGATGGCGCCTTTTGTTAGGGCAATAAATAAATATTCGAAAATTTATTTGCTGTTTGTATTTGAATTCATTTATAAGACATATTATCTATATTCATTTAAAGTAAATATTACTCGTATTCAATTAGTACTGTAATTGAATATGAATATGGTAATTGCCTATTCGATTCATTTGATATTGGCTCTAAATATATATCTATTGAATATATCTATTTATATATTCAATTATCTGCAATTTAATTAAATCCATTATTGATATATGATAAATAATATTTACAATTTTTTTATATATAATATATTATTATATACAATAAAATATTTTTATTTTTTCAATATGAAATCTCATAATCTATATAAGTACAAATTAGTAATTAAAGAATTAATAAGAAAAAAATTAGCAGTTAAGGATTATAAAGAATCAATAGACAACAGTAATGATAATTAAACACTATTAAATCAAGAAAAAAAATTAAAAAATCAATACATGAACGATAAATTGATCTATATAAAATTATTATTGCTTGACTTTATAATTAATTTATGTTGATGCCATTTTATTAATATTAATTAATCATAAAGTCAATCATTAATTTAAAAAAATTAACTAAATCAAGAATAATTAATTTTGTATTCTAAGATAAAGTAGTAAATTTTTTTTAATGAAATTTATTAGAAAAAATATGTATTTTAGTACAAGTTAACGGATTTTCATATTCGGATATTTGTAAACGGATATTCGGATATTTATAAATGGATATTCAGATATCTATAAACAGATGTATCCTAATAATTATAATCGGATATGGATATATCCGAATTCGATTAATATCCATTGATACAAATTTGGATGTTATTAAAAAAATCTATCGAATGCAAATAAGGATATTATAAAATTTAAATGAATACGGATATAATACAACATATCCGTACCATTTAATATCGGTTTACAACCCTACCTTCTATCCAAGCCTGAGTCACTTGTTTCTCAGATTTTAGAGCCAAACACTTTGAAGGAAAGACATTTCTAGATGCTACTTTAGGTAACAATCCTAGCTATATCTCGCAAAGCGTGATGGCATCCCATAATCTCATCAAGAGAAGCTACATCCTTAAAGTTGGAAACGGAGAAAGAATTTCAGTCATGAGAGATCCGACTCCTAGATTATCATAATCCTTTTATTTCATCGGAATTATTTGTGCATGATAAAGATATTAATGTTGCTTCTTTGATGAAACTTGGATAGAAACACTGGGATTTTGAGCTTATTTCTTCCATGTTCAATAGTCCTGATGCTTGCATACCGTTGAGTAACAGATGAAGTGAAGGGTTTTGGATTTAGAATCGGGATCCAAAAGGTATATACAATATCCGAAGTTGCTATAAGTGGCTGGTTAAGAACCAGACAATAATCAGAGTGTATTAGCTTCAGGTATGTGGAAGAAAATTTGGTTTTCAAAAACACCTCCGAAGATCCGTAGTGTGGTGTGACGAGCTTGTAGAAATGTTTTGCGTACAAAAGGGCACTTAATATCGAAGAAGGTAGAAGTAATTCCTTTTTCCCCAATGCATGATCATGATCAGCTGAATCAGTTCAACATATTCCAGAGAATTGCCCGTTTGCCTACATCTATTGGAACCAAGCTCAAACCAGCAAGCAGGTGATATTCCTTTTGATTTGTGGCTGAATTAGGTTGTATCGAAATTGAATATGGAGACCTGTGGCGAAGTTTTTTTGGGTTTTGTGGAGCCTTTGGTAGGGACGGATCAAAAATGAGAGTGTGAGGTGGCAAAAATTATAAAGCCTAAAAATTTAGGTATAATTTTTATATATGTGAATTCGAAATACATATTTTTATCAAAATTGAGTGCGATGTTCCTTTATCAAAAGATTTGTAAATGAATCAAATCAATAGCAAAATTTTTTGTAATAGTTTTTTCAATATAAATAACTAAAAAGTCGAAAAAAAAGTTCTAAACCATGTTTTCATTTTATTTTGAAACATTTTCTTGACAATATTTATAACAAAAGAAGTTCTTCCATTTATAGCTGTCAAAACACAAGAAAAGATATTCACTCACATTTATTCTTATCTTAATCTTATTAAAGTCAAAATGAGAGATATTAATTGTTTTGTAAGTTTTTTAAAATTTAATCGGCTAAACTTCTGTAATGTTTTCTCAAACAAATAAAATAGAAATGCCTTAACTAGCCTATTTAATAGTCTCCACTTGATTACTTGATTGTAAATATGAACTTAAGAATTTATTTTGGATTTCAAAAAATAAAATAGGTAGATATTTCATTAATTGATTTTAATTCTTATTCTTCTTTATTCTAGGAAAGATTGTTATAAAACTTGGCGAGTGTGGCTCAGTTTCATGCACATCACACCTCTCAACCTCTCTCTCGATAGGCGGCTCGATATCCCCTTCTTAGCACCCACGGTAGACATAAGTGGTATACTAATTCTTTGATTTGGAGAGAAGAGATCATTGACTTACCAGTCCATGAGTCATTATACTCCATGGATTAATTATATCCACCCATTGACATTTAGGTCTTTGTTCATTAGGCGAAGAAGCTTTAAGCAAAAAAAAAGGAGTACTCCGAGCCACGCACCAGCCCTAACAAGTAAAACAGAGCCGCTCCTCTCCCTAGCTTCTGGAACAAGGGTAGACAAGTCATAAGCAGGCAGTGGGCGAAGAGAGTCAGGTCTTTCCATTCCAGCTCTAGGAGCAGGAAGACATGGCATGAGTTCAGACAGAGTAGTAAACCAGAAGAGAGAAGACTTGGGGTAAGAAGAAGCTGCGGCCCCGAAAGGATGAAGAGCCCTGTTTAGCTGTTATAGGATATGTACCCCTCCTTCTATCTAAAAGATCCGTCCCTGGCCTTTGGTTACATAGAAATCAGGTGGTATGGCAAGGAAAAATGGGAACGCCGTATTCAATTATCTTTCGGGCAAAGAATATTCTAAAGGAATGGCAGAACAGACTGAAAAGAAGCAATCGGTTTCCACTCAGCAGTCTACTTTGGTTAATTGGGTTACTCCGCCGCCGGGTTGGATGAAGTGCAACATAGATGCTGCAGTTAATTCTAGAAACAATTTTTGGCTCGGGTTGCATTCTCAAAGATGAAAATGCGATAGTGAAAGCACCATTTGAAATTTCTCATAGAGGTTCGGTATCTCCAGCAATAGCCACAGCTGTTTCAGTCTGAGAGTCTCTTAGCAGGATTAAGAATAAGGGTCTTTCAAGTGTTGTTTTTTAGCTTGGTGCTCTTTGTTGTTATCAATGTAGTGATTAAGGAGTGCGCTGATATGTTTTATTTTGAAATTATTATTGTAGATTGTAAGTCTCTGTTGCGTGTGAATGTAATTTATTGTAATTATTTCACTCACTGTTCAACGGATCAAGCGACCATTAGTGTCAATATATGTACACTGCATTAAAGGAATTGATAAAATTAGCCTTTAAAAAAATAATTATAAGGTGGTTTTTTCCTCTGTTTTCTTTCTAATTTTTTTGTCCCTAAATTATTTATTTTTGTCCTTTTTCTTTAGTTATTTTACTTCATAATAACTTCTTTTTTTAATTTATTCTAAAAATTCAAATAAACATATTGAACTTATTAAAAAATTTGTAATATTTTATCAAAATAAAATGAATATTTATTTACTTAACAAAAATAAAAATTTTAGCACACATGTAGATTGTGCCAAAACTACTAATTATGATTAATCATACGTGTTAATTGAACAATAAAAAATTCCTATTTTTTTCTCAGTTAAATTTATTGAAAAGATTGAAATCAACAAAGCAAAAGTGATGTGACTCGTGTAATTAAGCAAAAATAAGTGACTTGATTCGGATAATTATGACTATATACGCTATTTTGATGTTGACAAATATCTTTCAACTTCTAAAATTTTTAATTATAGTACAATTCAACCCTTATTTAAAAACTGCTAAGATTAAAAGTAAAGGAATAATGTGCAGCGCTAGAGAGTGCAGTATGAAGAGTATCATTGAATCTCAATTATCAAAAGAACAGATAAAATTCAGAAATATATTGAAGAAGAATGTCATTTACGTGTAACTTGTGCTGATTATATTTGTATTTGAATTTTTAAATTTTAGTTAAGAAGAAATGAAATATTAAAATATAAAGTACTATCAACAAATTAGAGATTCTTACTAAAATCCTAACAGTGTAACAAGATGGGAAGAATAAAGGGGCTGAGAAAAAGTAGGGCTGTATCTTTCTACTTTCTGGTGAATATGTATAAAAAACAAAAAGCATCCACAATATGCAATAAAAAATTTTGAAAGACAGGATGATTAGTTGAATATGAGTTGTCCATATCTATACATCTCAATATAGAATCACAGCCAACCATGTCTCACGTCTAGTCCCAAATTTAACACCCAATTATTTGTGTAAATCATTTTAATATATATATATATATATCTATATCTATACTATTATATATAATACAATGGTGTGGGACCCACAATTATACAATTTTGGCCAAATGGCAAAATCTTAGAAGTTTGAGTGTTTTAATTTAATTAAAAAAAATTATTAGTTGTTGATTATTATCTCAAATTGATATGATTGTATGTAGCACCCCACTCGGGATAGCCCCTAGTTGAGGTATCACTCCAATTCATTTTTAATTCAAAACCCATAAACAAGCAATATGCCCATCATAAACATTTCAACTTATCAAAAATAGCGACGGATTTCAAACTTAAACAAACCTCGACAAGAGTTATCAGAGATAGCAGTACACTTCGACTTAATTAACCATCACAAAACACTATATACAAGTTTTAGTGATCCCATAACATACCACAGAAGTACTAAGTATGTTCAACATATATAAACTTGTAGATGTTAAATTCAAACCTAACATATCACAACATCTCTAGGGTTACAAAACATGCCTAACTATGCCCATTAGTAAATACACATGGCTATTCTAATACAAAATTATAATCGCCGATCTTACTGGAAGTCCAAACTTATCATTTAGTCCTACTTGAGAAAATATAGAAGAAACTAGCGGTGGGGGTGAGGGATATTCATAATAAATAACAATAGGGATCTGTTGGGGAAATCAACTCAAGAAATTGTCAATTAAGAACAAGAACAGGAGCAAATCGAATACAAGTAATCAAGTATTAGTTTACAAACGGATCAATAACGGACAGTCAGGAATGATCACAAGTATTAACAAGTTCAAAGCTAGCGGTAGGTACTAGTGCGGGGGTTGTGACTATTGGCTT
The DNA here is from genome assembly GCA_014898725.1 of Jacaranda copaia. NCBI lineage: Eukaryota > Viridiplantae > Streptophyta > Magnoliopsida > Lamiales > Bignoniaceae > Jacaranda > Jacaranda copaia. Next base: position 73,237 of record JACGDI010005532.1, read on the forward strand.
GAATGGTTAGGGATCATCTCAATCGAATCTGTTCAGGAGGAATGGTCCATCTTAACTGAATTAGTATAGGAGAAAATACAAATGGACTCATTTAACTCGGACAACAGCTTGATCTAGACCAAGAAACTTCACTACCCTTATTGCTCTATGAGTAGGGTATAAACAATCAGCCTACAGTCATAATACAGATCAGATTATAACAGACTTATCAGATTCATCTTATCATTAGTTTTGGGCTTACGGCTTATCCTATGCACACAGTAGGGATTAACATCTCGTTACTTAATCCAAGCATTCTAGGCTTACGACTTATCCTATGCACACAACAGGGTTTAATGTCTCGTCATTTACCTAAGTCTCATAGGCTTACGGCTTATCCCATGCACACAACAAAGATTAACATCCCTTTACCCCCATATGACCATCATAGACAATAACAGATAATAGAATGGACATATAATAGGCAATCAGATAACAAATAGATGAAAACAAGTGTAGAACGATAACAAGTACCAATTGAGACAAATAACAAGACAATAACAAGTACTGAATGGGAACTAGTACAAAATAGATAACCATTGAAAGTTCTGAGCGCTAGAACAAGCAAGAACTAACTCAACATAGTGAAATAAGTACTAAACCTCACAGGGGTTTACAAGTCAAACAACTAATTACGAATAAGTGCACAATTAAGTATAGATCTCAATAAAATGAACAAGTACAATTCAAGCAAGTTAATCCTCATAAAGGTCATTCCACAAGATCATATAGGTATAATGAGGCCAAAACAACAAACCCTCACCTCTGAAGTCTCAGAAAAAGCTACCACAATCTACCATTTACTGATCTGTGGGACTTATTTCTCCATCACATAACTAAAAAAGTATATTTACAGTTAAATCCACATTCGACCTTAACTTTTGCTAGTATACTCATCAATATTCCAAAGCCACTAATTACTCATTTAACATAATAGTTATAGGCTTAATTGGTACTATCAATATAAATTTGTTAATTAAGCCAGTAATACAGAAATAGTCATGGAATTCACCTTAGTTTTATTAAAAAAGTGTAATCTAGTTCCTATTTACATATTATCCTCATATCATCTTCCCAAAACATCAATAATAGTCCAATTATATCAATTAACCCAATTCTTGCCACTTAAATCTCAAATCCATAGAATTAGGGTTTTCTTATTACAATACTCGATAATTTTCCATAATCTTCATAAAATAATACTATCCAATTTTACTAAACTCATATTAGCATATACATACACCGAGTCTTAGTCCCATATCATTTCAAATCACCCAATTATCATTTCACAAGTTCCAATTTCATAAATCAGAGTTAAATTGCTTAATTATCTTAATTAATCCTACTATTACATAGAATAATACAGATTTGGGGCCACTAATTACACTGTAGTCCATGCATAGATATATATATATATATATATATATATCAACCTTATACAAATCCTCATCCTTGGCATATTACAAAGTCCAATGGAAATAATGATACATCGCATGTATATACATATATATAAACATATGTCCTCTAACTCCCTTTTGCCCACAAATTTGCTTAGCTGGACCTTGAAACTAGGAACCAAGACCACCACAACGATCACTATGTGAGCTGAAGTTTTTGTGTAGAGGTCGTTGGACCACCACCACCGGCCACTGGACCGCCACTGCAAAAAATTTCAAAACAATCACCTAGAGAATCCTTTCAGCTCCAATAGCCTAAATATCCAATTAGATTCGAGTTCTGCCACTGGGAAAACCCTCAATTAAAGCTCCAAATAAGCTGTGCCATCTCACGCCACCACCTTTATTCACCAAATTTTCGCCATCGTTGCCGCGTCTCATCTCTAAGTAAGGTTACCAACAACTTCCCCAAGTTGAACACCGCCAAATACAGCGCCTGGAGATTGAGTTCAAACTTGCTTCGCCATCATCTGCCAACCTTTGCTATGGTCAACCACAATTTTCAAGTTTTCCAGTGAACTAATGGCGTTTGTGTGTGCATGGGGTATGGTTGTGATGCTGAGGGTGTGGGGATGAAGATAAATTGAGTGGATAGCTAAGAATGGCCATGGCCAGAGAGATCAATGGGGAGGAGGAAAGGTTCTTGGTGAAGAAAAGGATAGAAAATGGGGAAGGAAAGTGAAATTCTGACTTTTATAAAATTCAACTTTTCCAAATTAGATATTGCCCCCCCAAACCTTTACATTATTCTTCAATTTGGTCCTTTAGAGAATTGCAATACTTCAATTTTGCCCCAAAAATAGTTAGTGAATGACTTTGACCTCTTTGACCAAGAATAAATACCATGCAACCCCAAACTTTTGAAAATGTCATCCAATTGAGTCTTGCCTTATTACAATTTGACCCTAATACTTTCAAAATTTTTGTAATCAAGTCTTTTGTCTTTATTTTTTGAACCCTAAAATCCGATCAATCAATATCTTAAATTCTAGATCCTTATTAATCAAAAACATTGAATTTCAGGGGTGTAACATTGTATCTTATCTCTAATTTTCTTTTATTTAAAATTCAAAATATATCTCTAGTATTATATATATAGAGCACAATAGTGTGGGGTTTGTAATTGTGCAACCTTGATCAAATTCTAAATTCTTAGAATTTTGAGTTTTTTTAATTTAATTAAAAAAATCTTATTAGTTGTTAATTTGATTTTTTTAATTAATCAACTTATCTTTTATAACTAAAACATGATTTTGTATTTATCCAAAAACTGCATTATATATTTTTATCTCATCATATAATTCAAAATATTAGTAATCATAAGTTTTTATTTTAATGGATAAATTTATTTATCTATTTGAGAACTTACAATGATGATTTATTCTTTCAACAACATAATATTATTCTATTATTGAAATCGAATCAAGTAAATTACAGTACAAACTACACATTTTTATGCACATAATGAGCTCATTTGGGTTTGAACTCTTTAACTTCCCACATAATAGGAGAAACGTATGCTATTGGCAACAAGCCATATAATGGATAAATTTAAAATTCAAATCGTGTCCTATGAGCATCAAATTAAGTACTCCTACACACACAAAAGAAAAAAAATTCTATAAATTTCTTCACATTCAGCAAATCATATCTTATTTATCTCTACTGCCAAAAAATGATTGCTTTTTTATTCTCTCTTCTTCTTCTTCTTCTTCTTCTTCAAGAAAACCCTAACAAAATCTCTTTCATCCTAAACTCTCTCAAGTGAACGTTCATTACATCCTATCAGCATTCATATTTTTTTCATCTTCATATTCATCCATTTCTAATATATACATGAGAAACATAACATCATGTACAAATGTATTTTTTGTACAATTATCATTCAAATCTTTGTCTTTTGGTGTTTTTGGGTGTGTGTGTGTTGAATAAATATTTTTTGATACTAAAAGATATTATAGCAGAATTGTAAGTAGATGCTCTATATTAATAGTGAAAACTCTAGGAGATTAGAAAGTATTTTTCTTCTCAATTACTTGCAAGCCACATTGCTCCTTTTTTTCCTTTATTTTCACATTCACTTTCGCTATTTGGGAGTTTTGAACCTTTACTAGAATATGTACGGTATTTCTTTAAGTTGCAAGTTTTGCTCTTTTTTTCTTTTTCTCCTTTTTTTGTAAGTTATAGTAATTTGCTTTTCCCTCTTTTGGATCATAAATATCATGTTTGAAAGTTATCTTTTAATTGTAATTTTGGAAATTATCATTATTTTTACTTTCATTATTTTACTGTGGTTTTTATTCATAATTTTTTTTTATCAAATTAATTCAAATTTTTTAATTTACCTACGTGTAAATAATGTAAATGTAATATGCACTAGTTTTTCACTTTTTTTTGATTAATTAATTTAGTTTTATTTATTTATTATAAATCCTTTTTATTTGATCAAGTTTCTTTATAAATATTCTATTTTGATGCATTACATAATTTTTGTAGTTTTATTTGTATTTATAATTTTTTGTCTATGCAACAAGAATTTCTTAGACAATATTTTTTTTTATATATTTCCAAAATTCTTCTTGATTTAATAAAAAACATTCAAATTAATACAAGATCTTAGTTTTTTGGACCAAAATAATTTTATTACTAAGAAATATTTTTTAAATAGTTTAGAATTTATATTTTTTTTATGTGGATCCACTTGACCCAAATGAAATAGATCACAACTTGAAACCAAAGTTGTGGATCCTTGACAAGATAAAGTCCAAAGTAGATAAGGTGTTGATATATATTCCCTCACATGTTATGTATCTTGCTCTCTGCACATTAATAATTCTATTTAATGTATTGTATTATTTTTGTTTTAATGAATAATACTAAATGTTATTACATATCTATTTGAAATAATTTTTTCTTTTAAAAATGTAATATTTTTTCTTATAAAATGTGAAAAATTGTAATAACTTATCTACTTTGGACTTTATCTTGTCATATTATCACTTACACTCTGATTATTATCTGTGGCTAGATTGGGCTGTGTAGATGACTTGGCTTTGGATCCTGATGCAATATTCTTTGAGAACATCTCAATATAGTAATTGTAACATGGTAAGCCATGGTCTATTAATGAGGCATGGTCCAGGTGCTCCTATAGTAGAAGACAACTCATTATTATAGGAGTAATTGATAAAATCAAACAAATATGAGAGAATAAATATACCAAGAGCCAGTGTGTGATGTGGTCCTCACTAGCCGTGATTGTGTGCAGTCATAATTCCAACCATAACTTGTACCATTTGTTATTAATGAATGAAACATTCGCACAATGCATGGAGTCTATTCCATTTTTACTTAAGCTACTTCACATTGTAAGTGTACGAAGGTTGTAGCTCCACATTCATCTTATGGCAAATTTTATTCCACGTGTATACTAAGAACATGGTGGAAAAAAGTTGACCAACTTGGTATTCGGCATAGGCAATTCAATTAACAATTTCTCATTAGCGAATGGCCATCACATGTATCCTAACCTATTTGTAACACCCCTAAAATTTTATTTATTTTATTTATAATATACGATTTTATTGTTATTTGAAAATTTTATGAATTTCACGTAATTAATTATTTTAAAAATTTTGTGGGATAAATTATAATTTTTGTAGACTTAATTGTATATATTTTGATCAATTTGGGGTTAATCGTAATTTTCTAAAAATTTGAGGTAAAATTGTATAATTTAAAATTTTATAAAAAAAAATAAAAAAATGAAAATCAGATTGATGATCAGGCAAAGCACTTTTCCTTCCCGCTTTTCTTTCCTTTTTCTTCTTCTTTCCTTTTCCTCTTCCTTTTCTTCCTATCTTTTTTCTTCTTCCTCACTGAAGCTTCATCACCATCTCCAGCCAATTTTCGGCAACTTTTCTTCCATTTCAAACCCGCCAAATTCTTTCCCTCACTACAACCAACATCTTCCCCACCTTAGAACCACCAATCGAGTGGAGGAATAGTGGCGAACGGAGGACGAACCGAGGCGTGCATGTCACGGGGTTACTGGGTTTCTTCTTTTTTGGCGACCATTCTCCATTTTGAGGGTAGGGTTAGGAAGCTCTTGACGAGAGGAACGCAACAGTACCATTGCATGGTGATTCCAATGATGGCAAGGCGGTGATCGGAGCTCATCAGAGAAAAGGCGATAGTGGCAATTTTTGGCCCGTTCTAGTGTGTACACTGCTCGGAATTGAAAACGGAAGGTAGCATTGGAATTCTTGCGATGAGGGAAATAATCTGGTGGTGAAGTCTTATTTTTCGGAGGCTAGTGGTGGTAGAGAGACAATCTTCTCGTCTCAATGCAGTGATCGTCTCAATGCTTTCGATTCATGATTTCAAACTTTTGTTAGTGAAATAAGATATTTTATGTGATTATTGCATGTTATATATATGTGCATGCATGTTTATAGTTGTTAGTTTTGTTCGGGTTGAGCCTTTAAGTTGATATAGGTATTTCATCGATTATTTTCGTATGCGAGGAATAAGGTAATGGGAGATAGGATTTTAAACTCGTATGTTGGTTAATAATAAGTTGAATATAATTTTGATATCGGGAATCATTATAAGTTAAATTGTGTTGGAATGGGAATTTGACTAGGATTTATGCATGAATGTTGAATCTGAAGAAATTTGACTCATGGCATATTTTTTGGTTAGGTGATGGCGAGCCAAGCACCAACGAGCAATAAGATCAATTTTTGGCTGTTGCTGTTTGGGACTACAAAAGGTGAGGGTCTCCTACTCTGGGTTGTTGCTTGTTAACGCTACTCATATTTGTTGGAAACCCTTGTGAAGGTCTGCTAATTTGGCGTTATATTTCTTATCTGTGGTTGTAATAAGCCCTTGTGTGGGTTTCTCTATTTTTGAATCATGTTCTAATCTATATTTGGAATCTGTCTGCTATTTGTTATCTATTATCTGATTTGAATACCCCTGTCAGGGCTATCTCTAATGTCGATTTTCTTTTCTATCTGTTATGGTGCCCAAAATTTATGTTTGTTATATGTCTGTCTCGCATCTATACTGTTTGTACTGTATCTATTGCCTTGTCGGCATATCTGTTATCAGCTTTATATTCATTGGCCGTGCTAGCTTATATGTTCCATTTACTATTTTCTATTGCCTTGATGGCATACTGTTTCGTTTTATTCTGATTTGTTGACCTGAAACTAACAGTGCACTAGGGATTTCCCCTTAGGTATCTATATGAGTGGTTATTCTATTATCTGTACACTGATATGTGGGCCAAGGGCCATACTGGGTGATCTGTTTGGTTATATAGGGGCATGTTAGGGATTTTCCCTTGGATGTCATTGGTACGCTAGGGATTTCCCCCTGGGTGCCAACTGTACGCTAGGGATTTTCCCCTAGGTATCAATAATGCGCTATATAGTCCGTATAGGCATCTGCCACATACCAAGCTGTTATGCTTAGGTAAATTTTCTGTCTATTTGGTACAAGGTGAATCCACAATGCATGTCTTACAACTTTTTCTTGGAATGCATATGCCTTGGGTTTGATTTGTCTAAATAATTTCTATCTATCTGTAATCTGTTCTTGGAGCAATAAGGCAAGAGAGTTTCTTGTTTGCTTTTTAGTACTATCTATCTATTTTTATGAATTCTGTTATATTCAGTCTGCAAATGATATCTTATTGAGTTGAGTTTCCCTTCGATAAACATTGTTGTTACTTGTACATATCCCTCACTAAATCTTTGGGTTTACCCCCTTGTATTTCATAATCTTTCAGACAGGTATGGGCTCTAACGGACGTCAAGTTGTAGAAAGTATTTAATCATTTTGTAATAGAGCTGGAACTGAAATTAAGTATGGAACTTGCAACTATTTGGTTGACCTTAGCAACCTTGTGATGTACATATTTTGCTTGAAGTTTGTAGTATAAGATAAAAATATTAGTTTAATCTGTCAAAGATTATAATATGACTTAGTTTTCTGAACTCTTTTGATATTTCCATTTTGTGGATTATTAGATATTGATGGTATTGTATCAATATTCATTTTGAGATGTTCGAATTTATGGGCCTACTGTTGAATTGTACTCTGAGAAATAAGTTTGAATCAGAGTAGTGCCTCAGCTTAGGTGTTGTCCTTAGAGGGGGCGCTATAGGCATGGTATCAGAGCTTAGGTTTAGATAACCTAGGTGTGAACTTGTGATAGAACCCTCAGTGACCTCTATTTAGGTTATTTCGATTGTGCACTTAAGGTGTTGACAGGATTGTTAAGTTATAGTATGACCGATAGTTTAGTAAGATCCTAAGGCTTGGATTTAGAATTATATTACTTTATTTTATTGAGATGAATTCTTGAATTATTGTAGGAATGCAAACGGATCTGACAAAGGGAAGGCACTTGCAAATGACCAAAATAACGAGAACCTAGAAGATGAGATCAAAGAATTGAAAGAGGAAAGGAACAATCTTAGGAAGATTTGTAGGACTTTGGAAGAGAAATATTATGAACAACATGAGCATCTTCATCAGGTTCAAGAAGAGGTGCGTACTTTGAAAGGTATGTTGGGTGCTCAAGATTATCTACATGATTGAGTCACGTGTGATCCAGAATGGGAGCATCTTTGAGTTAATATCATTGAAGCGCAGATCTAAGAGCTTCGCTCCTTGCTGGCCAACATGGAGGCAACATTTCAGGCTTTACAGTCTGATTATAGGAGATTCGTACAAGTTTCTCACCTAATCATGGATAAGATGGGTCGAGCGTTGTACTACTACTACAGAGCTATCAATTAGGCTATTAGAGTTGGTCCAAGGATAGACATTGAGGCTGGTCCTTCAGGCATTTGTTGAATCCCCGCTCCTGATCAAGGACAGGGTCAACAACAGCAAGAATGAGCTCTGGAACATGAGGAAGAACCAGAAGCTGAACTAGAAGAAAAATCAGAGAAGAAGTCTGAGAAGAAACCAGAGGAAGGCCCCAATGTGGATATCAACACAGAGCCCCCAGTCTTAGTGCCGCTTGAGATAGATGATGAAGAAAATCAGTGGATGACAGATGAGAAGAGCTAGCTATCTGATATCACTGATGAGGAGAAAGATTAGACATGAGTTTTGGCATTGTAGTATTTTTTAGTAGGTTGACAGGCTATTTGATGGCTCATAATATTCAACCCTTGTAATTGTAGTAGACAACTTTATGACTATGATTGATATCTTTTTCTTTTTTTTTTCCGTTGAACGTCCTATCATTTTGTCTTCAACTGGACGTTACATTAGCATAGCTAATTTTGCTACCTTGGATTGTATATCCGGTTTGTAATATGCTATTGTTAACCTCTATTATGTTAATGTATGGCTCTTTGGAGAAAATTATTTTTAACCTTTCTTTTCTGTTACAAATTTTGAAAGTTTACTTAAGTTATATTATTTTCTTTATTAAAACCTGAATTATTGAAGGGGTATTGAGAATTGGGATATTGACATCAACTTTTAATTTCAGGTTGAGATATTCCTAAAATTTTGAGACAGATGGCATCCCGTGATAGTGCTCCTAGACTTGTACCACCTCGATATGGTTGGCGAGAAAGACCTCCTAGACAGTGATTTTAAGGCCATTATGCCCACAGACTAAGAGTTTTGGCACATTCTCGAACTTAGCAGAGAGAAGAGGTATCACAAACTCCTTCAGTTAGGTAGCCAATGAGACCTGCATATTAGAGAGAACCAGAGGTCAGGCCACCAGCCCATCCCATGGCTGAAGATCGGGCCCTAGAAAGAGTTCTTCATTTTCAGCCCCCAAAGTTCCATGGAGAACCAGATGACCAAAAAGCTGAAAAATGGGTGAAAGATCTTGAGGTTATATTTGATACTTTACATTACCCTAATGAACAGAAGGTTTGATTTGCCATATTTCTCCTAGCGAGATCTACTAAAAGTTGGTGGAAAATGATAGATCGTTGCTGGATAGCCTCAGGAACCCAGAGGACATGGGATAATTTCACTAAGGAATTCATGGATAAGTATATACCTCTGGTGGTCAAGCAGTCTAAGGGATGTGAATTCATGAATTTGATCCAAGGAAATCAGACTGTTAGTCAGAATGAGGCAACCTTCAATTGGCTTATCCAATATGCACCCTATGTTTAGAATGATAAAAGTCGACAAATTCAATAATTTATCCAAGGACTATGGCCAGAGTTGAGACGGGGTCTAGCCATCTCTAATTTACCAAATTTCAACATAGTATTCAGTAAAGCACTGCAACTAGAATCAAAGCTACAGAAAATTAGAAAAATCGAAGAAAAGGGTAGAAAGGGAAAATCGTCTCCAGGTGGACCGAGTGGCACTAGCAAGAAACCATGGAGACCATAATCTAAGGGTGCAACTTAGAGGTTACTCAGATAGATGGAATGGTGAATCGGGTTCAAGAAAAGATACCGATAAAATGTGGATTCTGTGGGTTAGCAGGGCATGAGGAAGTGAACTATTGGCGAAAACAGGGTAAATGCCTATGGTGTGGTAGTAGCCAGCATCTTGTGAAAGATTTTCTAGGAAAGAAAAGTCCAGTTTTGATAAGAAAAGGAAAGCAGAAAATCCAGGCTCGTGCATATGCCCTTACTGGAGAAAATGCATCGAATCCTAATGAGGTAGTAGAAGGCATGATCACTATCTCCAAGACTCTTAGTAAAGTGTTATATGATCCCAGTGCTTTCCATTTTTTTTATATCTATTGAATTCTCTACAAAATTGAATATGAAACCTGAAACTATGGCATATCAAGTAGAAGTGAGAACACCTTTGGGGGTAGGATTAGTCATTGATATCATGTATTGGGATTGCTTGATTGTGATTGAACGCCAAGTGTATCCAGCCAATTTAATATAGATGCCTATATGAGGATATGATGTAATTCTCGGAATGGATTGGTTGTATAACCACCAAGCATAAGTTAATTGTTTCACTAAGTGCATAACACTCGGGGGAGGGGCGTTGATATCTTCACATCTTTCCATAGATAAAACCTCTCCGATATCGATCATATCAACTGTAGATGCCAGGTAGATTTTAAATGAGAGTGGGCAAAGATTCCTGGCATACCTCATCAACAAACCTCGAGACACAGTCGAATTGAAGAAGTAGAAGTGGCAGCAGAATACCTTGAAGTATTTTTTGAGGAGTTATACTTGCTGCCCCTTGATAGGGAAATAGAGTTTGTTATTCATACTCTCCTGGGAGCTATGCCATTTTCAAAAACTTCGTACTGAATGGCACTTGCCAAACTTAAAGAATTGAAGAGTCTGCTATATGCGTTGTTAGATAAGAGATTTATTAGACCCAGCACGTCACCCTAGGGAGCTCTAGTGCTGTTTGTCAAGAAAAAAGATGGGTCTATGAGAATGTGCATTGATTATCGAGAATTGAACAAGGTCATTATCAAAAATAAGTACCTACTACCCCATGTAGAAGAGTTATTTGACCTCCTACAGGGATGAAGAATCTTCTCAAAGTTAGATATGAGGCAAGGGTATTATCAGCTGAAGATCAGAGAAGAGGATATTCCAAAGACAGCTTTCAGTTCTTGATATGGCCACTAAAAATTTGTGGTGATGTCTTTTGGCCTAACCAATGCCCCGACAGCATTCATGGATTTGATACACTGGATATTCAGACCCTATTTGGATCAATTTGTGGTCATCTTTATTGACGATATCTTGGCTTTCTCTAAGTCCAGAGAAGAGCATAGGAAGCATTTACACATAGTTCTGAAGACCTTAAGAGAACATTAGATGTATGCTAAGTTCAGTAAGTGTGAGTTCTGGATAGAGAAAATATCCTTCCTAGGTTATGTAATCACTCAAAATGGGATAGAAATTAACACTTGTAAGATAGAGGTGATTGTCAATTGGAAAAGACCTGAGAATTTTACAAAGATTTGAAGCTTTTTGGGATTGGTCAGGTATTATCGAAGATTTGTTCAAAATTTTTCCAAGATAGCTAGCCTACTAACCAAGTTGACCCAGAAAAATGAGCCATTTGTTTAGAATGAAGAGTATGAGAAGAGCTTCCAAGAACTAAAAAACCATTTGACAACAGCACCAGTATTAGCCCTTCCAAATGGGTTGAAAGATTTTATGGTGTATATAGATGCTTCATATAAGCGGTTAGGATGTATGTTAATGCAAAAAGGGCGTGTTAGTGCCTATGCATCTAGGAAGTTAAAGCCTCATAAGGAAAACTACCCCACACATGATTTGGAATTAGCAGTAGTTATCTTTGCACTGTTGAAATGAAGGCACTATCTTTATGGGGCTACATTTGAAGTGTACACAGATCACAAAAGCCTTAAGTATCTACATTCACAAAGGATTTGAATATGAGACAACAAAGATAGATGAAATTTTGGAAGATTACGACTTTTCCATCAATTATTATCCTAGAAAAGCGAATGTACTAGCTGATGCTCTAAGTCAGAAAGTGGAAATGGCTCATTTGAAAGGTGAGAAGACATCAGAAGAGTTGAAAGCAAGTGCTATGATAAGACTAAAACAACAAGTTTAGATTACAAGAGTGAGAGTACAACTGAAACTGTATGAAGAAATTCGACAAGCTCAAGCCAGGGAGAACTAGATGTTGAAATAAAAAGAGATGGTTAAAAGCTCTATAGAGTCTAAATTCAACACGAATAGTCAAGGTATCCTACTTTATAGAAACAAAATCTGCGTACCAGAAAAGATGAAGGAAAGGATATTGGAAGAGGCACATCGAACAAGATACACCATGCATCCTGGAGGAACAAAGATGTACCAGGACTTAAAGAAATAGTTTTGGTGGAGTGGTATGAAGAAAGGTGTAGCAGACTTTGTGTAGAAATGCCTAACCTGCCAGTTGGTGAAAGCAGAACACTAGCGACCATTAGGTTTATTGCAGCCATTTCCCATCCTAGATTGGAAATGGGAACAAGTGACTATGGACTTTGTGACTAGTTTGCCGAAGGCCAGAGGAGGTTATGATAGTATTTGAGTAGTAGTAGATCAACTAACAAAGTCCTCACACTTTCTACCAGTCAGAACTAACTATAAGGTCGAGAAATTAGTAGAATTATACATTAAAGAGATTGTCAAGTTGCATGGAATTCCAGTGAGTATTATGTTTGATAGGGACCCAAAATTCACATCCAGACTTTGGAAGAGTTTACAGAGACATCTGGGAATACGATTGCAATTTAGTTCAACAGCTCATCCTTAGACCAACGAACAATTAGAAAGAGTCATTCAAATTTTGAAGGATATGTTGCAGGCATGTGTTCTGGACTTTGGTGGAAGTTGGACTCGACATCTACCTCTAATTGAATTTGCCTATAACAATAGCTATCAATTTGTCATTCAAATGGCACCACATAAAGCACTGTATGGTCAAAAGTGTCAGTCTTTGCTATATTGGGATCTATCGAAGTATAAAGGTACCACTAAAGAGTCTTCAGAGATTATAAGGCCTGAACTAATTCAAGAGACTATAGATAAGGTGCATATTATAAAACAATGAATGAAGGTTGCCCAGGACTGATAGAAGAGTTATGTTGATAGGTGGAGAAAAGACCTAGAATTTGAGATTGGTGACCGAGTGTTTCTCAAAGTGTCTTCACAGAAAGGGATCAGAAGAATAGGCAAAGATGGAAAACTAAGTCCAAGATACATGGGGCCATATGAGATATGCGAAAGAATTGGACCAGCAGCTTATTGTCTATTGTTACCCCAAGTTTAGCCGGGATACATGACGTCTTTCATGTGTCACAGCTACGAAAATATTATCCAGATCCGTCTCACATCATATCTCATGAACACATGAAACTAGAAAGAAACCTATCGTATGAGGAACAACTAGTTCAAATCATTGATAAAAAATTTTGAGAGCTTAGGAATCAAAAGATTCCTCAAGTGAAGGTGTTGTCGCACAATCACAATGTTGAGGAAGCAACTTAGGAACAGGAGGATCTCATGCGCCAACAATATCCCGAGCTATTTCAATATTCATGTGAGAATCTGGCAATCAGATTCTTTTAGGGGAGGAAGTTTGTAACACCCCTAAAATTTTATTTATTTTATTTATAATATACGATTTTATCGTTATTTGAAAATTTTATGAATTTCACGTTATTAATTATTTTAAAAATTTTGTGGGTTAAATTATAATTTTTGTAGACTTAATTGTGTATATTTTGATCAATTTGGTATTAATAGTAATTTTCTAAAAATTTGGGGCAAAATTGTATAATATAAAATTTTATAAAAAAAAATGAAAAAATGAAAATCAGATTTGATGATCAGGCAGAGCACTTTTCCTTCCCTCTATTCTTTCCTTTTTCTCCTTTTTTCCTTTTCCTCTTTCTTTTTTTTCTCTCTTTTTTCTTCTTATTCATCGAAGCTTCATCACCATCTTTGGCCAGTTTTTGACGACTTTTCTTCCACTCCAAACCCACCAAATTTTTTCCCTCACCACAACCAACATCTTCCCCACCTCAGAACCACCAATCAGGCGGAGGAACAACAGCAAATGAAGGAGGAATCGAGGCATGCATGTCACGGGATTGTCGGGTTTCTTCTTTTTCGACCACCATTCTCCATTCTAAGGGTAGGGTTAGGAAACTCTTGATGAGAGGAACACAATGGTACCATTGCATGGCGATTCTGATGATGGAAATGCGGTGATTAGAGCTCATCGAAGAAAAGGAGATAGTGGCAGTTTTTGACCTGTTTCGATGTGTACACTGCTCGAAATTGGAAATGGAAGGTAGCGTTGGAATCCTTGTGAGAAGAGAAACAATCTGGTGGTGAAGTTTCATATTTTGGCAGTGGCAGATGGCGGTAGAGAGACAGTCTCCTCATCTCAACGCGATAATCATCCCAGTGCTTTTGATTCCTGATTTTGAGCTTCCATTAGTGAAATTAGATATTTTATGTGATTATTGCATGTTATATATATATATATACATGTATGTTTGTAGTTGTTAGTTTTTTTTGAGTTGAGCTTTTGAGTTGATATAGATATTTTGCTGATTATTTTCCTATGCGAGGAATAGGGTAATGGGAGATATGATTTTAGACTCGTATGTTGGTTAATAATAAGTAGAATATAATTTTTGATATCGAGAATCATTATAAGTTAAATTGTGTTGGAACGGGAATTTAACTAAGAATTTATGCATGAATGTTGAATTTGGAGAAATTTGATTCATGGCATATTTTTTAGTTAGGTGACGACGAGCTAGGCACCAACGAGCAGTAAGATCAATTTTTGCCTATTGCTGTTTGGGACTACAAGAGGCGAGGGTCTCCCACTCTGGATTTGTTACTTGTTAACGCTACTCATATTTGTTGGAAACTCCTGTGAGGGTCTGCCAATCTGGCGTTATATTTCTTATCTATGGTTGTAGTAAGCCCCTACGTGGGTTTCTCTATTTCTGAATCGTATTCTAATATGTATTTGGAATCTGTCTGCTATTCGTTATCTATTGTCTGATTTGAATACCCCTGTGAGGGTTATCTCTAATATCAATTTTCTTTTTTGTCTGTTTTGGTGCCCAAAACTTATGTCTGTTATCTATCTGTCTCGTATTTGTACTATTATACTGTATTTGTTACCTTGTTAGCATATATGTTATCAGCTCTGTATTCATTGGCTGTGCTGGCTTATATATTTCGTTTATTATTTTTTGTTGCCTTGATGGCATACTGTTCCATTTTATTCTGATATGTTGACCCGAAACCAACAGTGCACTAGGAATTTCCCAATGGGCATCTATATGAGTGGTTATTATGTTATTTGTACAGTGATATGTGGGCCAAGGGCTATACTAGGCGATCTATTTGGTTATGTAGGGGCATGCTAGGGATTTCCCCTAGATGTCACTGGCATACTAGGGATTTTCCCCTGGGTGCCAACTGTATGCTAGGGATTTCCCCCTAGGTATGGGTAATATGTTAGGGATTTCCCCCCAGGTATCAGCGGTGCACTATACAGTCTGTATAGGTATCTGCCACATACCAAGCTGTTATGCTTAGGTAAATTTTCTGTTTGTTTGGTATAAGGTGAATCCGCAATGCATGTCTTATAGCTTTTTCTTGGAATGCATACGCCTTAAGTTTGATTTGCCTAAATGATTTCTGTCTATCTGTAATTTGTTCTTAGAGCAATAAGGCAGGAGAGTTTCCTATTTGCTTTTTAGTACTATCTATCTGTTTTTCTGAATTCTGTTATATTCAGTCCGAAAATGATATCTTATCAAGTTGAATTTCTCCTCGATAAACAATATTGTTACTTGTACATATCCCTCACGAAATCTTTGAACTTACCCCCTTGTATTTCATAATCTTTCAGACAGGAATGGGCTCTAAAGGACGTCAAGTTGGAGAAAGTATTTAGTCGTTTTGTAATAGAGTTGGAACTGAAATTAAGTATGGAACTTGCAACTATTTGGTTGACCCTAGCAACCTTGTGATGTACATATTTTGCTTGAAGTTTGTAGTATAAGATGAAAATGTTGGTTTAATCTGTTAAAGATTGTAATATGACTTAGTTCCCTGAACTTTTTTGATATTTCCATTTTTTGGATTATTAGGTATTGATGGTATTCATTTTTAGATGTTTGAATTTATGGGTCTATTGTTGAATTGCACTTTGAGAAATAAGTCTGAATTAGAGTGGTGCCTCAGTTTAGGTGTTGTCCTCAGAGGGGGCGCTACACTATTACCCCTGAATTGGGTATTGTATTGGCTGTCATCTCTATATGATGGGATATGGCCATAAGGATCCATCTATGAACGAGTTTTTTTGTATGATGTGGCCATGAAGTTTACATTTTTATGAAAATGTGAGCAATGTTAAATTAAATATATGACATCTGTAACATTGGCAAAATGCAAGATTATATGGTTAATGGCACTATAGGTAAAGGCATGCGTATAGTGTAACGCATATATTTGAACATATCCCCTAGGTTCCAAGAACATTGCTGATTAATTGAAATAAAATTAGTATAGTACCAATCTGTTGACTTAATTAAAGAATGATGAAATACCCACTATAGAAAGCGAGATAAACACATATAAGTTCTTCTACTAATGGGATGAGTATTAAAATTACGAGTTCATGTCGTGAGCACTCATTTTTATGGTTAAAGCCCAACAAACTATTTTCCATATACTAAGTGTATTTTTCATCTGCGTTTCATTGTGAAAGACATCGATACTAACTTATATACTTAGTATCCATTAACTTATTAAATGCTTAAATTATCATTCACCTAATTAAATTAAGAATTTGAAAGAAACATGGGATTTAATAAATGAAAGTGTTGACGTTATTCATTTTTTTGAGGTATTTCAAAAGTTATATTTAGTTTACAATCTCAAACTAAATATATTTCTACCAATATATATATATATATATATATGTATAAATACATGAAAATATATTATGATATAATTGTATTAAATTTATTAAACATGACAGTTTCAAATAATTTTTGCCATAATATCTATATTGATATGGGATAATCCAGTAAGCCCAACATCAAACGAGACAGCCCATGAAGCTCAATAGTAAATCTATTTGGTCGACCGGTATTAACCTCACTTGGTAGGGTCTGCGGTTGACCTGTATCAACCTCAGGACCACTCCAAAAGTTTGAACATTCGATTCTGATCGATATGAATCGACCTCAAGACCACTCCGGCATTGACTCGAATCCCCACCATGTGTATCTGTCCGACAAGTTGAGTTTCTATGCAAAATGACATGTGACAGCCAGTGCAACCACTGCCAACAACTCTGACAACCCTGCCAACAACTTAGGTAGAGACATGCCCCTACTGGCACGGTTTATCTGGGAAAATAGGAGATTTAGCCATCTGGCACAGTACTGAGATTTGAACATGGAATGACCCCTTGGTATGGGGAAAAGTTAATGCACCCAAGAGGGGTACTTGGGTAAAATCATGCCCATAGAAAGCTATAAATACTATAGGCCTAACTACGCTCAAGGTAATATCTCATACACTACAAACTCTATATTCTCTATATTCTGTTCAATCTCTCTACTTCGACTAGAACTAACTTGAGCGTCAAAGTGCCTTCACCGGGGATGCCTCGACTAGTTTGACGTGTATTATGGTTACAAATTTCAAGCCCCACAGTTATATACCATCTTGAGTAACTAACCTCCCTAGTCGACTCAGTAGTAACTCAATCCCCATTTCCTTGATAAATAGCTTCAACCATTGTTGAAAGATTCAGTAGATTTCGCACGCAAGTGTGCATCGTGCCAAGTCCATTCCAACCTACCGCACCAGCCAGCCACACCGATGGTTAATGTATAGATTTTTTGGCCGTTCGATCAGTGGGGAATTGACATCGTGGGTTCTCCTCTAAGGTCAATAGGGCAGCGGAAGTTTATAATCTTAGCGGTCGAATATTTTGCTAAGTGGGTTGAAACTGAGACTGTTCCTAAGATAACCGATGCGGCTATAAAGAGTTTCATATGAAAGAATATCATCTGCCATTTTGGGCTTCCCAAGGTACTTATTTCAGATAATGACACTCAGTTTTAAAGTAAGAGTACATGAGGTTGGTACGAGGCTTTAAGGATAGCATAACACTTCACATTAGTATGCAATCCTCAGTCAAATGGGCAAACTGAAGTGACCAATCAGACTGTTCTTGACCAATTAAAGGCCAAAATTTAGGACACCGGGGAAACATGGGCAGATGACCTGCCCGACGTACTATGGGCTTGCAAGATAACTCCCCGAACAGCCATGATCACACACCTTACAACCTAGTATATAGGTCAAAAGTAGTTGTACCTTTAGAATTGATCCAA
>JACGDI010005532.1:95127-125003 GCA_014898725.1 Jacaranda copaia
AGAGGGAACCTTAGACCACACTTCAACCCCTCCTCAAATACAGTAATAAATCTCTGGGGAGGATGATGCATTCTACCCCGGGTCCCCAGCGCTACCATTTCATACTCGTTGGGGATATGATACGCTGCCCTAATCCACACTAAATCTGCAACGGTTATTTTTGGGATTATTTCTGTGTAATGGTCTGGGGTAAATAATCTACCCCGGGTAGCAGGCATATCAACAGGCCCAGCCTCCCCCTCCGATACTAACCTAACTTTGCCGGAGCTGCTACTACTACTTGAACTAGTGTTTTCGCTCAAAGAGGAACTAGACCCAGACATGCTCTCAACCTCAGTATCCCCCCCACGAGCTATATTTCTAGACTTAGTGCTATCAGAATCTAAACTAGCAGACATGACTCTACAATGTAAAGACAGAAAAACACAAGGATAATAAAGACACTTACAGTGCGAGTTTCTCAAATGCAAAGCACGGAGCTTGAAAGACTTCAAAAATGGCAATTCGATCAGATATTCAAATAAGTAAAAGTGTGAATGAAGTCACTTATCCCCCTATTTATAGGCAGTTATGCATAGGAATTTGTGTAACTACCAAATGACAGCTTGCCCCAGTATGCTTCGTATTCTACGCACTAATAGCCACATTAAATATACAAAAACCACCTCAAACCCTGGTTGATACTTCAAAAACCCGGGTCGAAAGTTTAAAAACCCAAGTTGAGAATTTAAAAATTTCGATCCAGCATAATACCTGCTATGGTTGAATGTAAAACTCCTTGCCCCTTCTCGTCGACAAGCTTGATCAGGATCGGGAGTTGGGGGGACTTATGATATGGGATAACCCAGTAGGCCCAACAGGCCTAACATCAAATAAGATAGCCTATGAGGCCCAACAATAAATCTGTTTGGTCGACCGGTATCGACCTCACTTATTAGGGTCTGCGGTTAACTCGTATCGACCTCAGGACCACTCAAGAAATTCGAACATTCAAGTCTGGTTGACATGAATCGACCTCAAGACCACTTCAGCGTTGACTCGAATCCCTACCATGTGTATCAATTCGACAAGTCAAGTTCGTCTGCGTTAATGACACGTGGCAGCCAATGCAACTGTTGCCAATAACTCTGATAACTATGACAACCCTGCCAACAACTTTGGCAGAGATGTGCCCCAACTGGCATGGTTTATCTAAAAAAATAGAAGATTTAGTCACCTGGTACAGTACCAAGATCTAAACATAGAATGACCCTGAACCTCCTAGCATAGGGAAAAGTTAATGCACCCGAGAGGGGTACTTGGGTAAAATCACGCTCACAGAAAGCTATAAATACTCTAGGCCCAACCACGCTTAAGGTAATATCCCATACACTACAAACTCTATATTCTCTATATTCTGTTCGATCTCTCTACTTCAACCAGAACTAACTTGAGCGTTGGAGTGCCTTCGCCGGGGGCACCTGGGCTAATTTAACATGTGTTGTTGTTACAGTTCTCAAGCCCCAAAGTCATATACCATCTTGAGTACCTGACCTTCCTGGTCGACTCAGCAGTAACTCAACCTCCATTTCCTCTATAAATAGCTTCAAGCAGCATCATATATATTTTATCATTTTTTTTATATTTCTTTATAACAACTTCTTTTTTTAAGTATTTGTGACTTTAATATATTTTATTATGTTGTTTTATTATCGTAATCCATTATTATATTATTTATCAATATTTGTAATAAATATTTTTTTATGTATATTTCTATATGATTTAACAATATTATTTTATATTTTTTAACTCCCATATTTTTTTATATACATTAATACATATTTTATTAATATTTCCAAAGAAATATGTGGCTTCTTTATAATACCTTTTTTATACAATTTCTTTGATTTTATATTTTATTATATTATTTTATTACTTTAATCCATTGTTATATATATTATTAGTATTTCAAATATATTATATATATATATATATATGTTTCTTTTATATTTAACAATTAAATTTATATACAAATAATATATATCTATATTTTATTATATCTATAAATACGTATTATATTAGTCATTCATAAAGAAATATGTATTTAATATATTTCTTGTGTAACATATAAATTTTTACTAAGTAGTGTCTGGTAAAATTGCTATTACGTACGGTTTATTATATTTTTTAGTATTGTTTGGGTAGATATTTTTTTTGTTCCTTTAATTTGTATTTATTTATTTATTTTGTAATTATGTTTTTAATTAAAATATATATTTTTTATTATATAATGTATTCTATACAATTAATAGTTGTCATTCTTCTTATTATATTTACATGGACAATATCATTTTAGGTTAATATATAAATATTATAAATTTCTTATCATATATATATTCACATATTATTGTGTAGTAATTGTTGTTAGTATAGGAGTTTTTTTAGCATAGGTTGTAGGATTATTTTTTTGGTAAATCCGTATTTTTCCATAATTTTTGTACATTTTTTGTTATAATTTATTGTCATTATCTATATATTTTTAAGATACGTATTATAAGTAATTTATGTTACTTATTCTAGTTGAATATGATTTTTTTACTGTGCTTTGTTTTATAACTCGTAAGTACACAAGTTACTTTTGCTTATTTTTTTAATTAAAAAAAAACAATTTCATGGATTTGGTATGTATAAAAATTTTGAAGTAGGGGTTCCACTATATTTCATTAACTTAGAGTTACATTTTCTTGATCCCACTTTGCTAGTGCTCATTGCTATGGAACATGATAATATGGAGCAAACTTTCAATGTAATGGGATCTCTATAAGTTACCCTCCTAATATGAAAGACTAATTGAATTACACAATATACCATGGCTTCCATAAGTTAACCCTATATGTCATATTTACGGACTTCATGTATTTGAGGAAGGCATGTGTACAACTAACTGTAATTGCACCATATATCCATAGAACAAACAGAAGAAAAACCATCATAAATATAATAATCACCATATGCATTACATTATGTTGTTAAATGAAGAGTGAATTACCAAATTATCACTTTACATATCAAACATAAGAAGTAAATTGGCGAGATTTTATGGTAACACTTTCGTTGTACAATAAATGATAATATTCTATTCAATACAGTAACATGTAATAGTATCAATATACAAAAATTTGTTAGAATTTGACACTTTGATACTAGGACTATTGAGGCCTTAACTATGGTATCACTCGCCTTCATACAGAGGAAAACAAGCTTCTCCCTAATACTAAATGATTACAAGACAAGCTGGTATAACTATATAGGTGGAGAAAAACAACATAAAAAATGTGAGATCAAGAAATTTAGGACCATACCAACATGAAATGATGTGATTCACTTAAATTTCCCATCTCTTAAATCTTTATTTTCTGGGGTCACTCCCATCCAATCAAAATCCAAATAGCCATTTTGTTTGACCTTTGTTTGCATGCACTATGCAACTAAGGAGACTAAAATAAGGCAAGGATAGAGAGGAGTATATGGCTGCAAATGATAGGGATACTTTTCCACAAATACATCCCACAAGAGACACAACTAATAAAGGAGGTCATAACATAAGCATAATTACCATCTTAGGTATACATTGGGAATAGAAACCAAATCCAGAAATGGAATGAATATAGTAATAAGTGTGTTCAGAGTAAACAATACATCCAGAGGGGGCTCAGACCATGTGTATGGTCATAAAAAAATTTTGCTACATAAAATGCAAATATAAAGGACAAAAGGATGACACCAAACCAAGGAGGGAGTGACCACATTTGTGGAAAAATTCCACACTAACTGTAGGGGACAGAAGCAACTAAAAGTACAAAAATGACAGAGATGATAAACATTGACACAACAGGAATGATTCCAGCCCCCTAAAAATTGGGCAAGATTATTTAGCACATGGATAACAACCAAAATGTGCTAAGGTAAACAGCATCAGGCGCTGCAAATACCACTAAGACAGGAGGCAAGCCAATCAAACATAGGCCAACACTTAGTGAAGTATATGATGAACTCCTTCAATAATGCAATCCTAAGTAGTCAGTGAAGTATAGGATGAAATCCTTCAATAATGCAATCCTAAGGAGTCACCAAGGAGGAATGACTTACTTCTTGATTTTATGCATGGAGAAACCTCAAGCGTGATGCTAGCTAATCTGAAAGGTCAAATGCTACTCATGCTCCTCAAAAATGTGTAAAAGGTCACATTATAACATACCATACACCTAATACCCCCAACACAGCACATAAAATCAACGAGCATGGTAATAAAGGCAATAACACACATCATAAGCCAAATATATGACACATGTTAAAAAAAATTCAAGCCATGAGAACATCAAATAGCAACATAGGAAGAACATAAGTGCAAGCGTAAACTCAATAACTTACTAATGAGCTACAACAAGTTTCAATTGGGGATTCTACAGGAGCTGTGGATAGCGATTTGGAGGTGATATCGGAGATGCAGAAGTTGTCCCCGGAAGTAATTATAGAAGATTTTGAATGTATGAGACTAGTTAATTATAGAAAAGGCTATACATGAGTGAACTACAATGAGATGATTGGAATAAAATGTTAATTAAAGTGTGCATTTCAGTAATGGAGCAGTTGGAATAGTAAGAGGACATGACAGCTCCCAGAAAAGCAACCAAAAAAACAATAAGGAATGCATGACAATTTGCAGAAAGAACAAAACAATTACATAGAGGGAATCCACACCACATTTAATACTGTAGAGCCTAAAAAGTCACTCTACCACATAGAGAGTCCAACCAAACAAGATATGGGAAAATTTTTGTACAATCAGTTTTAGACATAATATAATAAAAATTAATTGACTAACAACAATGGAGACAATTTTGGTCATGTTTCCCCGATAATGCAATAATATGGACATTTCTAAATAGGATTACATGCAATCCAGTTTTCAAATGGAATATGATACGATATTCACACTTTTAACATAAACAGCTGGGCCACTTGCCACCAAAAATCCATCTAGTATTTCTAACCAGGAAAGCAAAACATGCTAAATGATAACTGACAAATGGGGATGTAAAACTCACCAAAATACACAACAATCCAATTAGAACACACAATGATAGTCAGCAATCCAACCATTCCAAAGGCCTCGAACAACACCTAGCATGCCAAAAACTGATTGTGATAAAATCCTTAAATCTTTGCCAATAAACAATAAACAATAAACAACCAACAGTACAGAATGTGGCAAAAAAACAACCATTTTGTCAAATGCTGAAATATCAATACGAGCAAACAAAACACAATCCCTATAACATAGGAACACTTTATATGCGTAGTTAGAGAAAGAATTTTGCAAAAATTACCAAAGGAAATGGGTTAAGTACAAAACCAAAAAACCCATAATAATAATAAAAAAAAGTCCAGCACAAGTACTATGCACATACGAAGGATAACTTACCAAGATAAACACATGCCTAGGCTGTTGGAAAGCAAAATAACGAAGAAAGCAAAAATCCCTACTATGGCGACAAAACAGTTCCATTGATGTGTTATTTTCTACTATATCCATCCAAGATATTGAATAGGATTTCACATCCAACTACACCTATACAATCAAACCAAAATAACCTATCCGAATCCTTTTTTGTATTTCTAATTTAAGAAGCACAAAAAGTGGAAAGACATCCACCACATAGCCAGTACTGATGAAACCCAGTAACGCATCATTGCCCCATCTCCGGACTGAGGTCCAAATACGACACAGAAGAAATGAAATATAAAAACAACCTAGTATGAAAACCCAAAAAAACCCATTTGGCGTATATTAACATAAACGATTTTCCTATTTTTCTGTTGGGATCGCCATATTCACGCTTTCAGTTGGGAGATTCTACAATAAAATCCTTCAAATTCACACTAAACTAGACAAAAAGGAGGTGAAATGGTAACAACTGTTTTTAGAACCTAATTGGACTGGCCGGTTTGACTAGTCGAATCAGTGACCAATTCAGTTTGGTTCATGCATAAAAATATACTAGTTCGATTGATTTTTTTTATCAGTTCACTTATTTTTTTAATTTAAAAATTAATTTTTTTTAAAAATATAAAAATATAAAAAATAATAAATTATAAGTTGAAAGATGATGGTTAAAAATTTTGAACATATAATTTTTTGAAATATGAATTTATTTTCTTGAAATTTAATAAAATGGTAGTTATATGTGAATACTTATATTTAATATGTTGTTTTAGTTTGTTTAATATCATTAAATTATGTTGAATATTTAGCGTAGAATAATTTATTTTTACTTGGTGTTGAAGTATGAAACGAATGATTACTTAAATTAATATGAAACATCACTTTTTATTTATTTATAATTGACTAATTGTGAAATATTATTATTTTCTAAAAGATATTCTTAAAAATAAGTAAGTTAAATTTTTTTCAGATAATATTCTTTCTATATCAATTGAAAGGTTTTGTTTTTTGATAATATTAAAATATTAATTATATTTATAAAATTAAATATAATTATCACGTTATTATAATATTATACCGATTCCATCAATAATTGAACCGATTGAACTAGTAACATTACTGATTCATTATCCGATCTAATTTTAAAAATATTGGGCAATGGGCCTTGGGGAATGCAAAATGAAGATTGAAAGTTGTAATATTATAGAAATGGGAGGGACTCTTTATAAAAAAAATTTGGACGAGAGAACGACACATTAAACGGGCATGTTTGGCTGTATTTTCCCGGACCGCGCGTTCCCACACAAAGCCTAAAGAGCACGATATGTCCGAATTTGAGGCCTGAATGCCGCTGGTATGTACCGCCCACGTGTGCCGATACCAACGGTAAAGTCCTTGTCCGAAAATACAAGATTAGCCACTTTTCAGTTGACAGTACGTGTACTATGACATCATTGTCTACTCATAATCCAATGCCTCGCCGTTTGTGTGGATTTCTCATCTTTCCACTAACATCATGATGAAAACTATCCGATTTCTATCAAATTATTTGTGTACTTGTATGATTTCTTTTGAGTCTATATATATCCTATACGGAAAATTTATTAAAATTTTAATTTTAAATTTTACATATATAAATATAAAAATAATATTATTAAATCAATTAAATATTCGACAGTGCAATTATATAAATTGACATAGACTTTTTTTGATAAGGACTTCGCATTTTCAATATGTTTGTCCAACTCAAATTTATGTTTCCATTTTTATTTGATATAAAAGTCTATAAAAAAATATGAATATTTATTTCTTTTTATATCATTATTTTTTAAAAAAATAATAATTAGAAGTCAGTGTTATTTGTAGCATTACTTTTATTAAAAGAATAATTATTTTTAAAAAAAATCCATTTTAGCAATATGGCCTTATTTTAAGACATTCAAGAAACATATGTACGTAATAGGTTTTAAAAAGAGACAATAGTATTATGCCACTAATTTAATGAGACAATCTTTTCAAAAAAAAAATTTCATCTTAAAAAACAAAGGTACCCATAGTATATAATCTATACACAATAATTACTAGTAAATGAATCATTTTCCCTTAAACAATGAAGTCCTTTGAGAAATATGATTTTCTTAAAAAATGAACTACTAAATTTAATAAGTAGATTATTTTGCAACTAGAATCTATAGATCATTATGTTGAAATTTAAATCTTTATCAAAATAAAAATTTGAAATTCAAATTTGAAATTAATTAATTCTCATATCAAATAATTTTGGAAAAAATATCGGTACATACATTAAAGATGACATTGCTTGACATAAATTAGCATTAATAATAAAATATACCTTTAATGATTTACAAAATAGTCATTTTAGATTATTTGACATATACATTTTGATAATATATTCAAATGGGATTATAATTATTTATTTATTAAAAGAATCCATGGATATATAGTACACAATAAATTTTTTACAATTTAATAATTCAAATTAAATTGGCCCACAAATGCCCCCCGTGTAGACAGCTTCGCATAAATTTCCATATTTTGTCAAAGGCCTTGCACTACTTGTCTGACTTGCTGACCTGTAAATTACTCAAAAACAAAAAGAATAGGAAAAGAGAGGAAAGCGTGGGCATTTCAGAGCATTGATTTCTTTGAACTGCTCTTTTTCAATTTTCTTTATTGGGTGGTGACAATAATCAGGATCCAAGTTTTAGAAAGAAAGAGAGTCAGGGTTTTTGGGAATCAAGAAATATGGCAACTTTTGCAGGGACAACACAGAAATGCGAGGCTTGTGAAAAGACTGTATACTTGGTGGATCAACTCACTGCTGACAACAAGGTGTATCATAAGGCTTGTTTCAGATGCCACCACTGCAAAGGCACCCTCAAGGTGAGATTTTTCTGGCAGCCTTTTGGTAAATCTTACTGTATTCATATTTGTGCTGTTTGGTTGATTGATATATGCTAGAATTCTGTTGGTTCTTGGACTGATTATATCTTGTTCTGATGACGGTTTTGCTTCCAAGATTGTTAAAAATATGATTGGGGTCTTGGAATTGGTTGTGTTTGTTGAATCTGCCATGGGATTGTTAAATTGGATGTGAGTGATGATGGGTAGGCTTGCTTGCGGGCTTCCTGATTGTTAGAGTTTTCGTCTTGGAAGATTGTGCTGTAAGAGATGAGAATTTTGAAAATTGTGTGGAGACAACTGTTCGATTGGATGATATTTTGGCCTAGGTTGTTGGATTCTTAAGTGCTGTCTGATCACGAAGTAGTTGTAGTTTTGTCTGTTCCAATTTTTGTGAATCTAGAGTTGAAGGTGCTGAATTATTATGCTTGTATGCAAAAAGGGTGCGGGTTCATGTTTGAGCAGTGATGTTTGGTTCAACACTCATTCCAGACGCCTAGTTGCCTGTTATCTCTAAATGTCATCTGTATTTCCAAGGAACTTGCTTTTGAATTTGTAAATACTTGGAAACTTAAAAAATATCTAATTCACAATGTAGTGTCTGTGTGATCGAGTTGGTGAAAACCGTATATAACATGTTTTCTATGCATAAGCCACCATTTTTAAGTGTCGTGGTCCTCCTGGATGAGCTTTCCAACATTGAGTAAAATTTTTAGTATTGCAAATTTTGTGATCTGATGATAACAATTTGTAGTTTTTATGTCCTTGGGCAATGCAGTTTTATGCCTCTTCATTTTCCCCCCACTGGTATCACATTTATACCAATATTTCTCTGGCTAAGCAACTTATAGTTGTTTGATTGCATACGCTTAGCTCGAGTATTTTGTGCACCATTTTTTCAGCCCTACCAGCATTATCTTATGCCATGTAGTTAATGTATTATATGTCTAATGCATTCCTCACTTTTTTTATCTGTGATGTTGCTGTCTTTGCTGCAGCTGAGTAATTACTGTTCCTATGAAGGGGTTCTATACTGCAAACCTCATTTTAACCAACTGTTCAAGATGACTGGCAGCTTGGACAAAAGTTTCGAAGGTTGTAGAGAATTGAATTGATCCTCACTGCCTGGCTGAATTTTGCTTTGTTGTCTCATTTGTTTCTCTATATTTCCTACAGGGGCTCCAAAGACTGCTCGAGTCTACAGATCTGCTGAGCCGGGCATTACAAATAGCAAAGTTTCTAGTCTGTTTGCTGGAACTCAAGATAAATGTGTTGCTTGTGGCAAAAAAGTTTACCCTCTTGAAAAGGTACTTGTGACAGAAACAATGACAAAGGAAATGATCAAATTGTTGCCACAGTTGGACTCAAAACTCAACACCTCATTCATTTGGTCTAATCTGTTGATGACTTATAATTTAACAGGTAGCTGTTGATGGGACTTCATATCATAGGGCGTGTTTCAAGTGCAGTCATGGGGGCTGTGTCATAAGTCCATCAAATTATGTTGCCCACGAGCATCAGCTCTACTGTAGGCATCATCATACTCAGCTCTTCAAAGAAAAGGGCAACTTCAGCCAACTAGACAAACACGAACAAGCTAAAGGTGAAAATGGAACGGCATAAGTTATGCTGGAAAAGTTCCACTATATGTGAGATATGCGATATCAGATTGGAAAATCTGGTATCCTAAGCTAGAGTCAGAAGCAATTCCTAAAAGCATAAACTCTAGAGATAATCCACGCCTCTCTCTATATATAACACATTTGCAGGATGATTAGTACGTGAGATGAATTTCATTTTGCCAGCGATTTTCTTTTTGTTGTTTTGTTTTACTTGTTTCTATAAATATATCGAGTTTTTGCGTTGAAATAAACCAGCTTCAGAAAGTTTCTGTTGTTGCTTGACTCCTTTTTGTAGCCTGTGGTTGTGTGAGATTCTTGTTTTTTGGAACTCATATAGACATGTTGACTTTTACATGATGAAGGTAGCATATGGCGTTAAAGTGGTTTCTCAATTGAGGGCTCTGAAGGCAACTCTTAAACCCCAAAAGAGGGAACTTAATATGCAGAGGGGGATCGCCCTGTTTAGGCTAAGTTACATTCACATTCTTTGATTTACATTTGGGTTACCTTATTTATGTGGTAGCTTTTGTGGGTAGATCTTTGTCTTAGCTATTGATGAAAAATAGAGAATAGGAACAGCCGAACATCAAATGAAAGCCAATGTTGGAACTTAGATGCTCCTCCTGGGAAGGCCAAGGTGCAAGAATATTATCAAATTACTGTGGTAATAAAACTATTTACGCTTGCCTAAATTGCGAGTCAATCAAGATCAAACCATGATACCCTTTGAGAAGCTTCAAACAAAAATTGAAGTTATTCTTTTTCTTTCTTGGAAGTTATAGCGACAAGGGAGTACTCTGAGCAGGCCATTGCTGCCATGTTTTGCATCCATTTCAATTAGAATGATAATTGGCTAGATGTAAAAGAACATGCCGATCTTGCATTTGTACCTTCTTAATTCATGGAGAATTGCTTAATGTAATTCATTTTGTAGTATTTGACAAAATTGCTTTCAACAGTTGGGCAAAGTTCAACTTTGACAGGCACAAAATATAGTTGGCGTTATTGAAGCTATCAATGTCTATGATATACAAAAATAAACAAATATAGTGGTTTCTTGCATTTTCTTTTGTAAGGACAAAAATATTTCATCTGGTCCTAAGATTGTTACATTCATTAGGTAAAGAACGCCACTTCAGTTTTAGCAGGTAATAATATACTTTGTTCAAATTTGGTAGTAAACCAAGTCGATCTTTTGACTTTGAGCTATGTGTATATTATGTAATAACGCCAAATTCCACACTATCTATTATTTGGTCACAATTATAAAAGGTTAAGACAAAGTATAGATACGGATGATTTATCGATGAAAATATGTATTGTATTTATATATTTAGGCATATTTGTTATGATAGAGTGTATAAGCAATTTCATAAAGACACTTTCTCTTCTTTTAGTTATTATTGTTCCTTATACCTACATAAGGATCGGACATGCAAGAATAGATTTGTCACTTCATTAGACCTAGTGGTAGAATGAATTGAATGAACGAAAGTTTAGCTTAAGAAGACAATTTTGGGTAATTAAAATTTCATGGTTGTATAGCAAAAAATTACTCCATTTTCTAAAATTAGCTATGTAAATGAGAATCGTCTCATGTCCAATTCGAAGAAGGCATGCCGCATTGTTTGTGGGTAAAAAGTTTGGTCAATTAGAGAAAAAAGTTCAAACTTCATTAGATAAAGTGCTAAAATGAATTGAATGAACAAAATTTTAGCTTAAGAAGATAATTTTGAATTATTGAATTTTATGCTTGTATAGCGAAAAATTACTCCATTTTATAGAATTAGTTATGTAATGAATGGTCAATTTACCGATTTGACTAAGGCATGCCACATTGGGAACTATTTGTGGATAATCATTGTCAATTAGAGAATTTAGTCAACTTTTTATTTCACTCGTAATATTCTTGATTTAAAAAATATTTTGAATATATTCATATTTTTGTATATACTGAAAAGGTGCAAGTGTGTTGCACATGACTTGTTAATTTTTTATATTTATTAGAGAATTTAATCAACTTTTTATCTCACTCGTAATATTATTGATTTAGAAAATATTTCAAATATATTCATATTTTTGTATACAATAGAAAGGTGCAAGTGTGCTGCACGTGTCTTGTTAATTTTTTGTATTTTTTTGTTTTACAAATTATTTTATATATATATCTAATTCAAATGTTTAAAAGAAAGACAAATAAAAATAAAAATAAATAATTATTTAGAGTTATAACATAAGCAACGAAAAATATGAATTTCTCTCGTACATAACCAAGTAAGTGAAAGAAATATGTATAACTTGTGTGTTAACTTACCACCAAGATGTTTGAGTATTGTGCATGACCATTTTGACTTTCATATTGATATCCTTCCTACCATTAATTAAACTAAATGATTAATATAAAAGAACTATATGCAAACAATGAAGTATTAAGAGTAGAAAATTTGGTAGTGCTCGGAAGAAGTACATAATACATTTGTCTTAAATTTCACCTAGACATCCTAGTCTTTGTATGACCATTTTGATTTTCATATTGACTTATATATTTGATTGTGTACTTTAATAAGAAGCGTAGTAGTAGTTGTTTCTTAAGGATACATAATATATAACTTAAAGATTAAAAAATAATAACAATAATAATATCTATATTAAAATTTTTTTTTCTTAGAAATCAATTATATGCAAATTTTTCCTCTAATTTTGGAAGCACTAGTTTGATCAATACCTTTGCATTAGACATTGATGTTCCTCTCTAGAGAGCCACACATACTTAGCCATGAGAGAAGATTGATTGCAGCATATATATTCTTACAGTTAAATTGGTTGGCCTTGAGCTTTATGGATTATCATTGCAAAGTAAAGTTTAATTGGGAATCGCTTACACTTGAGTTTAAATAGGTAACCTTAAATTTTAGCTTGTCAAAGTGATGTTGCAATTATAAACGCATGCTTGTTGATGCATTGACCAAATATAATCTTTACATCAATTATATGTTTCTTGAAATATTTCAGCACCACTCTTGTATTATTACATTGTCTACTTGACGGATTCAAATTCCTTATAATGATTAACAGGTAATTTTTCTTCCGTACCAACTTGTGAAAAGGTAAACCATTTGGAGTGAAAGAGTTAAAAATTCTTCTTCATAATAATTACCTCCATCATCACCAACTACATCAATACTACTAAAAGTCCTTACTTCTCTAGAAAATATAGAGATCAACTTCTCATTCATTATCAACGTTCTCATTTTATTATTGTCAATGTTGTTTGACTTGTATAATGAGTCAAATCATCGTTCTTACTTAAAATTAAGAAAATTTTAGCAATAAACCATTCTGTGAAGTTTTATTTTCATTATCATACTTGATAATCATCTCTTTAAGAATGTTGATATTCCCTTCAGCATCAATTAGCGCATCTTAATTTCAATAGTAAGTAAGAAATCACTAATTTCTTATAATTGTTTCTATTCCACAAATTTCTTGACAAAGTAATATTTTTTATTTTATTACGTAGCATTGATATGATCGAGCTTGCTAAAATTGTTTATAAATTTTAGTCCTTAGAGCAATTGATAACACTTGCTTAAAGTTTCTATCAAAAACCATTTGTTTGCTACCAAAATTTTCATTGTTTTCCATTATGTTTTTAGGGGAATCATTATGCCACCGAAGTATTCATTATTTTTCATTATGTCTCTAGGGAAATAATCTATATTTTTAATTACTCATTTTGTTTTTGTTGGGATTTAATCCCATATCAATAATTATGCTTTGCGTAACAGTTCATTTTACTTGGGTATAATGCACTTATTTAACCCATTTGTGTTTAGTGGTATTTTGACACTTGAATGTGTTGTTCTACCGCCTAGCATTATTATGGTTGCAACTCTAAATGTTGTTGTTATAAGTACTATTTATTTTTTAAATATAAGAAGATCCAATAATGTATAATCCAATAATATTTCCCAATTTCCTTGTTTGTCTATAAAATTATATGCCTCATTTGCCTTTTCCTATACAATCCAGGTCTTATAAGAGGACTATATTGCACAAGATTCAATTAACTAAACTTTATAATCTTCCAAAGGTATTTCTGCTAACATTTCATTTTATATCTATCTTGGTAAATCACCACACATTATTGGTACCAATTGGAATGCACGGAAGATTAGATGAGCTTATACTTCTCCCCCGTGCTTCTTAAGAAATGTTTAAACTTTGCAAAGTTTTGACAAATTGTAGCTTAATTGAAATTTTTAATTGTTTTATAAAGTATTAAACATTGCTTTGAAGTATCTATCCCAAAGATTCCTTGCATCTATTAGAGTTTAGCACCTGTATAACCGAAAATAATCTTTGAATCCATCTTGCATTTGAAAACTAATGGCTTTTATCTAGATATTTGAGAATACTTTGCTAAGGTTTTAGTAATATCTTTTTGTGTTGCTTCTTTAAAACTTGAGTATCGTATCCAATTTACTATTAGCAACTCTAGAAAAGATTTAAGGCTCAAAAATAGTTTAAGAACAATCTAAGATAATATCTTTCTCCTTTTATGATATTTGCACTGTGTATATGATCTATTACATATCTTTTCTTCATTCCATTCCAATATTTTTGTTGTTTATTCCAAATGAAATGCACTAAAAACTCTCTATATAGATATTTCCTTGCTTTATCACTTTTAACACATAAATATACATTTTTCAGAATTGTTTTAGAGATGTCATCGCATCTTAGAATGTTTCTAAATTTTAATTTGCACCCTAAGTGGCAAAGTGTTGATTGGGAGATGATTGTAGATCCATAGATGCATATATATATATATATATATATTATTCAAATTGAATTAAAAAATTCTCCGTGTTGCTTTTGCAACAGAGAGCCTCTGAGCATCTTGGAATTGCTTAATTTCATAAATGGTGTTTTCTTCATTACTTTGGATTATAGTAAGGGCAACTCTATCGTGTCTTTTGTAGATATATTTATATGATATTTTCACTGTTGTCGCTGCAGAACATATGTCTACATTGATATGACAATTATATCTAGAAAAGATACTAACCATTGGTTATTAAGTTCTATAGTACAAGCTCTAACTATTATTTAATTTATTTCTATAAATTAGATACACATCTTTCCCTTAAATTGTGCTTTCACAATATAGGGTGGTTAATGAAATTTGCATTTTTTATTAACCATGTAAGAATCATTCTTATTTTTATCTCCACATAGTCCATGCATCATTTATTGAAGAACTAATTCATAGAGTGTAAGAAATTTTTCTAGAGTTGGAAGTTCTTTTACACACAAACCTATCACAGTAATCTAGATCTATAATTTCATACTCAAACTTAAGAATTATCAATGTATTAGCATGTAGCAATCTTCTTTTCTAAAATTCAATTACATGGACATATGGAACATTTGTCCAAATATTTGTTTCTTTAACATCTGATCTTTCAAATGTAGTACTTTTGCTCAAATTGATTTTGTTTTTGAGCTCTTTGACCATTATACAAACCTTTTTGTATGTCTTTCCATTTTTGATTATAAGTCATTGTAATAAAAAAAAAAAGTGTCTAGTTTTTCAAATTTTTGTACTAATGCCAATGCATCCATATATGTATATATGATGCGTATCACTTGAACCACCAATAATAGATGTAGAAGAACAATTATTTTCCAACTTCAATATTCCTTATCTCTCCTTTTATGATGATATTCATCACTTCTTGATGTAATTCAAATCTCTAATATGTTAGGTGATGATTGTAGCAATCTAATCCTGTGGTCTCCAATTTTATGTCATCTAAAGAACCAATTTCAAGTATATAATTATCAATATTAGCAGAAATTTTTTTCTCAAAGAAATTGCAACAGGATCAACAATAGAAGCTTGATCATTCTCTACTTAAATAACTTATAATTTGAAAATATAAATAACTCTATACAAAAAAAATAAATTTTGACAATAAAGAATAGAAAAATTTAGCATTCACATAAATTAAAAACTTCAAATTTTTAATTTTATAAGTGTTTCATGGATTCATATGTTGCATTGACTAAATTTTGTCTATTAATAACAAAAAGAAATCCAACATTGACTAAAATTTGTATATTAATAACAAAAAGAAAATAAAAATCTCTTCCTAGTATTAGAGTAATAAAGAACCAATAAACTATAAAATAAAATATAAACCTGTTGTTGTTATCTAATAATGGTTGCACTATTTGTAAGGGTCGTTAGATAGTTCATTCTTCTAAATTGCATCATTGGATGTTTTGCTACTTTTTTTTTCTTTTTTTATTGTTTAAGCCCTATGCTATATCACTTTTTGAGAAAAGAAGTGGATATAGTAGTAGGTCATAATGTCCATAATAATATATTATTCTATGATATGACCACAATGTGCATGGATAAAAATATCTCATCTTACAAATATAGCATGATTATTTCCTTCAACCTAAATTATTGTAACTTGCTAAGCATTTGGAGAATTATAAATTTATTGGTCTAATTTCATGTCTTTTAAGATATTGAACTGAATGATATCTCTGCAAGTTTTGTAAATTCCCTCATAATTGTTTTTGACAAGTCTGATTTTTCTAGTATTTTCATTCTATTCTCAAGCTTATTTTTAGTTTTGATAGGATAAAACTAAAAGCTACCATGCCTATTCTGTTCTGAGTTAACCTCAGATGATCATGATATACCATCTCTTATGCTTGAAAGATATAAATTCCATCCGTTGCAGATGCAAGATTTTTATCTAATGCCACACCAAATACATCAAAAGAGAATATCTAGGACTTGAATATCTTTCAGAAAGTTCATGACATCTTTTGATAGAATAAACAACTCATGTAATTCATTTGGCAGTTGAACTAGAATAAGTCTAAATTTTTTATTGCACAATAAAATGTGCAAGGTTCATATTCAAATGTTACAACATTGTCTGGATACAATTAAGCACCTTATTCATTTCATGAATCTTCAAGCATACAAATAATAAATTATCAAACTTATTCAAATAATGAAATTAAGAACAAAATTTCAGCATATGTATTATAATATTTGCCCGCATTATGACATTTAATAAAAATTCTTAGAGAATATATTTATTAGAAAATTACTAACCATTTGATTGATAATAAATTATTTGTGTTCTTAAAAGTCATGTTATTGATAAATATTGACAATTACATTACTTAAGAACTATATTTTTTTTCATTCGAAGTTACATTGAAGATGAACTGCTAACTTGTTCCTCCTTACATATATATATATATATATTGGATAATTTAATTGACTTTTTTATTTTCTTGGACTCTTTAGCTTTATTTATGTATTTCTGTCTTTCTATGGCATTCAATGTGACATGTTCCCCTTTTAATATTTTATCTAGTCTTTATTATTGAAATACATCTACTATAATAAAAAATTAAAAATTACGTTCATGTATTAACAAATATAGGCGATCTTTTTCTAGATAGCCATATGTAATGATATTTTAAATATATATAAAAATAATCAATACTAAATTAATTATAAAGTAGAAATTTTTTAACCCTTTATCGTTTTAAGAACCATTCGTTGAAAAATGGAACACTAAAAACCAGTGAATTGAAAAATTACCAAAATGAAATGTATAATGATATACTTAATGTTTAAATGTTGAAATATCATGTAAAACAAGGATAATATCATACTATTTTATTACTTTTTGTTGGTCAAAAAATGTTCAAAATATTTCTTTAAAAGTTTATAATGCTGATTCATAAATTTGCAAAAGTTGAATTGTGGAGTTTAGTTGACCATTAACGTAATATTACATGAATATGTTAAATATAGTTCATTTTTTAAAATAAATAGTTGTATCTTATTAATTATTTGACATTTAGCAATACAATTAATAAGAATTTTTGATAGTTGAATACTATATATTTAGTAGGTATATACTTCGTAGTTGATGGGTATAAATTTTGCAAGCCATGATATATATATTTTTTAATTTATATATATGTTAGGAGTACATTAAGTTTGGATCCCTAACAATCATAGTGTCATTGGACACAAAGTCACTCTACTTGTGGGGTGTATATGCAAGTACATGGATTAATGTGACATCTTGTCCAATGAAATGTATTAGGTATTATTACATTTCATATACTAAATAAAAGTTTTTCTCCTTTTCCTTTTTTTTTTTTTTGGAAAAAAGAAAATATATTTGTATCAATTAATGCATTTATGTAGTATTATTCTTTTCCTCGTCAATTCTTAATTAATTATAATGTAGTGTATTTTTTCTATGAATCTAATTAACTTGATTGTAATCTATCACTAGATCATACCTGTCAAAGGTGATAGTTATCTTCTTGTTAGATGAGGATATAATTAATGAATTATTTAATTAATTATAGTTCAGTGGTTAATTTCAATGAATTCAAATAAATATATTGATAGAAGGATAAATTTCAATACAGACACGTGATGCATTGGCTAAGGAACAAGAATTAACTCAATTAATTTTAATGTATTTGTCATTTTCTATAATTAATTAAAGAAACATTTGATTCGGAATACATGGAATAAATGTAATATATATACATTTGATGTATATGTATTTGGTAAGTTGAAAGACTTGTTTTAATCAATTTTAATGTAGTTATATTTTCTATAAATATAATTAAAGTTACATTTAATTTAATTATAATTACCATTAAACCATATATATTGGATGTGATGATTTTATTAGATAGGGATATTGTTGTTTTCACATAAAATGGAAGAAGCCAATTTACTTATTCATTCTTTTATAGGTAGTATAAATAAATATAAATTAAAAGCATAAATTATTTAATAGTTTAAAAAATTATATTTTTCCAATAAACATTTTTGTCAGAAATGTTTTTGACAAGGGTTTTTTCGTTAGAAAGTTTTTCATTAGAAAAGTTAACCTCCGAGATGGCAGTGAATTGAAAATTATTTAGGAGAGATACAGACACAAAATCATTTTATGTCCATTAATTAAATTCTACGTCATTTCATTTAGGCTGACTTCTTATCAACTTCAGCGAAATAACTTTTTTTTAATGTTGTGCGGCATGCACTATCGTTGATCTTTTAAGTAATCGATCGATTAATTATGTCAAAATCTTTACACTATTTTTATTAGCTAAACTGCGAAATTTGGAAAGTAGCACTATGAAAATCAGTGTTTCTAAAATGATTAAATAAAAACCTAAATAATTCTAATTTATAATACTCAAGAAGCAACAATTCTGCTACTCATCAAGCACTAGAGTTGTATCCATTTGCAATTAATTATTTTTTTGAATTTATACACATTCATATAAAAAAATTATTAAATTTAAAATTTTAATTTTATATCTTATATGTAAGAGTTATACTATTAAGCAAAATGGCAACTCGACCATATACTACTAATTATACATAACTGTTAGCAAACAAATATTCCCACTCAACCTTGCACTCTTATGCAATTGTTTACATGTGATATTATTTTCTAAAAGAAATTTACCGAAACAAAATCTAACTTTGATTTCCTTTCAGTTCTTTTTCCTTTTCTTTTCTCGCGACAAAGCAGAAGCAGTATCAATAAATTAAATTTCACTCCATCATCAACAGAAATTTATGTTTCCACAAACAATTGTTAATTTAATAATTAATATTTATTTTCACTAAATCTGTAAAGGTTATTGTTCTCTTTATAATTTTAAGAACACCTATTTCTTCAGAAAGTTAGTTTATTTTATAATCGTTATGTATTGAAAAATTGAAAAACTATTTTCATTACTACAAAAGAATTAAATTTTTATAAAATTTTGTCACATTTTTTATATGAAAAAATAAGACATAATGGTAAAAACAGTAAAATACAAAGAAGGCGGCCTAAATAATTTAATAAATAGATAAGAAAAGGCTAATGAACCCAAGAAATTAAGCGCACCAAGATAGGTACCAAATCCAAGTGGATCGAAGCCAACCAAGTACCTAATTAATGTAAATATCAACTTCCTAAACTAGAAAAGCTTTGAAGCGATTATTTGCAAAACTCAAGCTTCAAGTTTATGCAAGTGCGTTAAGGAGCAGAAGCTCACACATTTTATTAATTTTCGAAAAGGACTTGGACTTTATTTTTGTTAAGCATCATCTTGGAGCCATATGTGGGAAGTTCCTTCTAGACATAAGGAACGATGAGGAAAGTAGACGAGATGCAAAGCATGAGACTCTGGCACTACGAGGTGAGAACATCTAAAACAACCTATTAAAAGTGCAGTCTTGTTCGACAACAAAACCAATGATTGAATGCGTCCACAACTAAAGCCAATGCTCAAGCAACAAGCTCCACCACTTGAAAGGTCGACACTACAAATTAATTAGGAAGTCTTGATGAGATTGGCAGAAGACGCCTTAACACAGGCAACAACGAAGGTGATAGTGCAAAGTGCTACAAAAACCCATTGGAGTTTACTATGAAGCCGTAGAATGCTACATCTTGAATGGTCCTTCCCATAGATTGCTTAGGGGACCAAAAGAGCATTGGTGGGAGACACTCGATGATGTGTCATAGCAAAAATGATGGCCTTATACAACATAAAATAATGTCCATAGGGTGACTGCCTTGGGTGCTCGAAGTAGAAAAAAGGGGCTGCTCATTATCACTTTCCCTAAGGCTTGTTGCTGTTTAAAGAAAAGGGTGGCCTCATGAATGTCCCTCAAAGATCGTCAACAGTTGGACCTCTATGACCGACTACAATTGCTACCATTGTGGACTCAAGGTGATCAATCCTCTAGAGATTGATGAAATTTGAGATATCTAAGAGTATTTAGATGACATGGCACCCTTGAAGCTGTATGCCTGATAGAGTGCTCTCTCACCCTACTTAGCCTACTTCATTCCTATTGAAACCATCACCAAACTGGAAAGGCTGGCATAGTGCCTCCTAGACAACTTCTTAGCCAACTGAAGAAACCTAACATTGTAGCCCATTTGTTCACCATAAATCAGAAGGAAGGAAAAGGTTGGCCTATGGAAGTATTGCATCCATGTAGTACATAACATTCTCTATCTCAGTCTAGAATTCTTACCTAGCATCATATAATAAGGCATAATACCTACAATGGTCAAGTGCTCCACTATTTTGGAGAAGCTCTTGATTTGAAATGAGAATTACATCTACTAGAGAAATATTAACTTATATAAAAAAACTATAGAAAATGATGGACAATCCTAAAAGGTGAGGCGAATACCATGTGACGAGTGACCTAAAGGGTGCCCCACAACTAAAAAGATAGCAGGAGATACCAATAAAAGATGAATCACCAAAGAATATAATTGTCTAAAAGGTAAGATTGAAAGACCAATCTAGCAAAGATACCCAAAGGAGTTATTACCAAGTGACAAAAGCAATCTTTAAAGAAGAAAAATTTGAACTTGCAGCTTAGAGGATCATTAGAGACGCCATAGTCGGATTCTAAATCTCAAAAAGTGTCACAATAATATAAGGCCAACCCACCTATTGTTGAGCTATATTAACGATTTTTAAGAGATCCGTAAGAGGCGAATCCACTAGTGTTTTAGATCCCCTCAAGAGGGTTTCAAAATAAATGCAAGCCTTTGCTTGGTGTAAAAGTGCACCATCTACAATTGGGTGACACCTTTGGAGAAGGAGATTTGGAGGCAAGAGAGAAAACATTGATGCCTTAATAATATTGGCATTCTTGGCTCATTCTTGGTTGAGAAAGATCTCAATATACAATGAAATCTCCAAATACATCTTACTCTATGTTGCTTCTCCCTGACTAGGTGTGTTTAATGCCTAGTTGAAGATGATCAATACCCCTCTAGTTAGATCTAATGAAAAATCTATAAGGACTAATAACCAAAAAAAAAAAAAAAAAGGTAAAGATATGCTAGCTAGGTAGCGAAACCTCCAAAAGGCATATGTCAACCCTAGTAGCCTGTAAATAACTCTAAGATTGAAGATGAAATTTCAAAGATAGAGTGTCAATAAAACAAGACCCCTAACAATGAAGACTAGTTGGCTGCCCAGTTTAAGGGCACCAAAACTCTACCCAAACTTTTTATGGAAGAGACATCACCTAAACAACCAATAAATAGAAAAATGAAAATCAAATGATCAAATCATAAATGGTTCTGGGTCAATTTCAATATGAAAGATTACCAACGTTCTGCTTCAATTATGAGATAATTAGTCACTTGAAAACATTTTATGTTAAACTATATGAGGTGAATGGAAACTCGATTGAATTTCCATTCAGTAATTAGCTTCGGGCTAGAAACCAACGACAAACTACCAGAATTGGTGAAAGATGGCTCCAGTATTCTCCATTAGAAAATGGTCAACAAGAGGTTGGTGAAAATATGGAAAAAGAAATTAAAATATAAAAAGAAGATAGTTTAGAGAATAATCAGCACATGAATTGGAATGGCGGCGATCATGGTAGTTTTGTCAGAGGGATAAAAGGTAATGTTTTGCTGAACAATAAAGCATTATTAACTAAGCAATTAGATTCTATGGGTTGCTCAAATGGGCTGATTGTTGTGGATTTAAAATGAAGACAAATTGAATATGGGCCTAATCGATGGGATAGGGATGGGGAGTGTTTACCTAACTCAAGCTTGGTAGGAGAACATGAAATATTTGTTGGGCCAAAAAATGAGCAAATGGTGAGTTTTGGAGTCTAGGCTTGCCAACAACTATGAGCATTTTAAGTTGGAATTGCTATGGGCTTGGGTGCCCGTAGATAATTTAGGTATTGCTGGACTTAGTCAAGTCCAAGAAACTTAACTATATTTTCTTAATGGAAACAAAAGTTAGTAAAGAAAAGTAGAAAGAGTTAGATTCAAGTTAGAAATTGAGAGTTATTTTTCCATTGATAGTATTAGGAATGGGTAAAGATTGGCGTTGTTATGGAAGAAACAAGAGAAAGCAGCTGAAATAATCAACTATTCCAGGAACCATATTGATGCAAAAATTAGTGATAGTGGAGAGAAATGGAATCTTCCAGATTCTATGGTTTTCTAGAAAGATCTCACAATAGGGAATCCTAAGAATTGCTGCCAAGTATTGAGGTTTTATCTAGCCTTCCATGGTGCTGTATTGGGCCTATCTAAAAAATGGGGTTGCTGCCCCCATCCTCGGTGGCTTTTTAAGGGATTTAGAAACATAATTGAATGTTGTGGTTTGTCTGATTTGGGTGTTGTTGGCCCATAATTTATATGGGAAAAAAGGTGAGGAATCAATAATTAGCTAAGAGAGAAGTTTGATAGAGCGCTTATATCTCATTAATGGCTAAGTTGGTTTTAAGATGCACAAGTGTTTTGTCTAGAAGCAACTATGTCAGATCATTCACCTATTTTACTTAATTCAACTCATCTAGATTGCCAAGGTAAGAAAAGACATTTTCAGTTCGAGAATTATTGGATTAGACCCAAGAATTGTAAAGATGTTGTTATAAAGAGTTGGAACAAAAGTATTAGAATTGAAATCAAAGAAAGTCTAAATATCCATGGAAGGGATTTATTGATATAGGATAGCTAGTTTGCAAAGCAATTTAGAGAACACAATATGGTGTAGGATATAGATGAAGAAACTTAGAGATAGACAAGACTCAATTTCTATATCGTAGTTTTAGATAGCCTAGAAGCAATACCTATTTGTGTTGCCTACTTATCTATTAGCAGCATGAAGATTTTTGGAGAGAGCAAGTTAAACAATTTTAGTTAAGAGATGGTGATTCTAACTCTATATTCTTCCATGCTAAAGCATCATCCAGGCATACAAAGAACTCGATCAAGTAGCTTTGTGATGAACAAGGAAACTAGAAAGGATGGAAGGACGAATTGGATAAGTTAATTAAGGACTTTTACTCAAAACGCTTTGCATCCCAAAATTGTTCAAACTCAGTAGTTTTGAATTGTATATCCTAGAAAATGGGATTTTGGTTGATTTTAGTTGTGAGGAAATAAGAAGGGTAGTTTTTCCATATATCTAGATAAATCCTCTAGTTTGAATGATATGAATCCAATTTTTTTCCAAAATGTTTGGCATGTTATTGGCGAGGATGTTTGCAAAGACTGCATATCCTACTTGCTAAGGGGCGTCTTTCTTCGAGACATAATGAGACTTGGATCACTTTAATCTTGAAAAAGTCAAGCCCAGAATTTATCTTCAATCTCTGTCTAATTGCTCTATGTAATATATTTTATAAGGTTATTTCTAAGGTTCTTGCAAATTGTATTAAAAAGGGTTACTAGTTATTATCTTGCCATCCCATAGTACCTTTGTTCTTGGTCGTCTTATTTTAGATAATGTTATGATCACCTTTGAAATTATGCATTATCTTAAAAGAAAATCTCATGGCAAAGTTGGTATGGCATTATTGAAAATTGATATGAGCAAAGCTTATGATCGAGTGGAATGGCAGCTCCTGAGATATATATGGGAAAATTGGGATTTGTTCCAAGATTTATCCATCTTGTGATTATATATGATGAGTCAATTAGCTACATAGTTGTTCATGGCGGCCATGAAATTAGACCTATTATTCCTAGTAGAGGATTACGGCAAAGAGATCCAATATCTCCCTATCTTTGTATTCTATATATAGAAGGATTATCAACTATTCTTAATGGAGAATCAAGGTAAACTACATGGTTGTAAAATTGCAAAGGGTGCCCCGACAATCTCTCATCTTTTTTTTTGTGGATGACAACTTGTTCT
The DNA here is from genome assembly GCA_014898725.1 of Jacaranda copaia. NCBI lineage: Eukaryota > Viridiplantae > Streptophyta > Magnoliopsida > Lamiales > Bignoniaceae > Jacaranda > Jacaranda copaia. Next base: position 119,938 of record JACGDI010005532.1, read on the forward strand.
TTTTTCGAGTATTTGTTAAGGAATGTGAAGTGATAAAATGCTACCTTGAACACTATGAGAAAACTTAAGGACAGTTAATCAATTTACAAAAATCATGTATCCTTTTTAGCTCTAATATGGATAATAGGTTGTAGTTCGAATTTTATGATAAACTGAATGTTATAATGCAAGAGGATCTTGGTTATTACTTGGGCATGCTCTCCTTGATTGGTAGAAGGAAAAAAGCAATTTTTAAATTCATAAAGGAAAGAATTTGGCAAAAAAATTAAGGGTGGAACATGAAGTTTCTTTCTAGGGCAGGTAAGGAAATTCTTTTAAAAACTATAACTCATCGATTTTGAATTATGTCATGAGTGTATTTCTATTGCCTAAAGATCTCTAAGAAAAGGTGGAGTGTATGATTAATGCATTTTAGTGGAAAAATAGAACTCTAGTAGTAATGGTATGAAAGGAATTAATTGGATGAGCTTGGAGAGATTATGCTAGCCAAAATTTGATGGCGGCCTTGGCTTTAAAAGATTGAGAGAATTTTATTTTGGTGCTTGTTTGTAAACAGTGTTGGAGAGTCTCAACAAATTCGAATGCTCTAGTTCTCAAAATTTCCAAGCTAGATACTATCCAAGTAAATTGTTCTTTGATGCTAAGTAGGGGAATAACTCTAATTATTTGTAAAACACTATCTTTGCGACGCAGGATATTATCATAAAGGGTTGCCTTTTTAAAGTGGGGAATGGATAAAGTATATTAATAGGCCATGATCCTTGGCTATCAGATATGTAAAATTCTCATATTATTACCAGCCTGAGTCATGATGCGACAAATATGACCGTGGATTCTCTTATGATATTGAATCGGGCTAGTTGGAATCATGAGGTAATTCTTTCCATGTTCAATGACTATGATGCCAACATTATTCTTGGTGCTCCATTAAGTATTAGATGGGTGAGTGATGTGTGTGGAAAGGTGATCAAAAGGAATTTACTTAGTCAAAAATTGCTATAAGATGTTAATAACTGATAGACCAATTTCTTTATATCAATCATTTTCTAATGTTTAGCAAAAAATCTAGAGAAGCGAAGTCCCCTTAAAGGTTTGAAATCTGGCTTAGACAACATATAATGGTTGCCTCCCAACAAAAGATTGTTTAATGATAGAAAAAAGTTGAGCTTAATCCTGATTGTGTAGTTTATGGAGTTGGAATGGAAACAATAAAGCATATATTTTTGAACTTCTCTTTTACTAAGAAGGTTTGGGAACATTCTCAATAGATAGATCCTTTGCAATTGATCAATATTGGATTAGTGGCATTATGGTTGAATGATTGGCTTTTTCAGAGTTAGTAAAGACGATGGAGGCAAGTTACTTATGATTCTTTAGAGCTTTTGGAGGAACAAAAATCAAGTAGTTTAGAATGCTAAGACAAGCCTCGTGAACCAAATTTGTTTTTTTAGCCTTTTCATCTTTGTATTAGTGGTGAGGTGCTCTTTAGAGAATGGATGAAGTGCAATGTTGATGCAGCAATTCAAAAGAGCAATTGGACTTGTGGTTTGGGATGGATCTTATGGGATAAGCTTGAAGTTTTTCATGCCACAACTATTATTCTCCATCGAGGTACTATAACAACAAGTCTTACAATAGCAATCTCTTTTAAAAAGGCTCTTTGTTGGATGAAAAGCAAGGATTTATCTAAGGTTGTCTTTGAATTAGATGCTCAATTAGTAATAAATGTTATGTCACATGAGTCTGCAGATTTCTCTTATTTTGGATCATTGATTCTAGAATGTAAAAGGCTATTTTCTGAACTTTCAAATTGTTATGCTTGTTTTGTTTGTCTTTCAATAGATCAAGTGGTTCATTATGTTGCTAGGGCTACTATTTTTTATGCCTGAACTAGGTTTATGGGAAGACTCTGCTCTCACATTCCTCTATACTATAATTGCAAATGATTTGGAATGAAATCTTTCATTTTAGAGTAAAAAAAAAAAAAACTATGCACAACTGTAAATACATTATGCAATTAGAATAAGCTAAGTAGAAGGAAAAAACACTTATCTATGCTAAGTCCCTAGTAACAAACTCTGTCAACAATGAAGAGAAAAATATCTCCAATTTTCCCTAATTATACTCTCTGACTCCACTCTGTAAGTTCTCAATGTTGAAAATAATCTTATTGACATCCTAACAAGAGTCGATACTACAGCTCCTATGTAGTCTACAGCAGAGCAAACCATTGTCCTTATTAGTATAAAAAAGGTTCAAGGAACGTAGGCAAGTAGCCTAAAAGCAGACTCTCGAGCATGCTTACCTATTGGTCCTGATATCACTTGCTCAAAAATGTTGCCCACATCCAACTAAGGCACCATAGAAGAAGGGGAACCTAAAGCTTTCTAGAATGTCCCTGCGGGAGGCTCGAAATGTCGCCTCACTAAGGATAAACCCCTACTCCACTACGTGCCTCTTGCAAGAACTTCTATTTTCCCTCTTAGCATGAATCCTCGCCAAATGAATCTTTTTTTCTTCTAAGAACAAACCTATTAAGTTAAGTTCAATAATATAAAAACAAATAGGAAAAATAATACATATGTCAAACAGAAAGCATAAATGTTATAACAAGCAACTGATAAACAAAAATCCAAAAAATCAACTGAATACTAGCAAGAATCATATATGTAATATTGAAGAGAGAGGCAAACAATGCAGTCTCCATAAAGCGCTTGCGAAGGTCATGTTGAACCCTTCATAGATGCACTAATAAAGATAAACTACTTTAAACACGAGCAATCACCCAACCTCTTATCTCTTATTAAAAAAAAATGACTTCTCCAAGGTCCTTTAGAAGATGGAAATCCACTTATGAACTTGCAATTTGTCCTGGAAAGAAAATAAAAGAAAATTTCATTTGAAACCTTCCATACAATAAAAAGAGAGTCAAAATTGTCTAAGAAAATCTAAATCCCTAAGGCAGTACTGAGGCCCTACAAAATATGTAAAGGAATTTGATATGAATTAACTCAGACATATTTGATAACTTCTATGCATTTCTAACAATAAGGGATTAAGAGGATGGTAAAAACTATTGCTAAAATACCTATAAAAATGGTAATGTACCCTAGAAGAGGTTGCGCAATGCAATCCTCTAAAGAACGATGAACAAACCTAAACTTATTAGATCCATAAACTTTATGTCTCAGTATCTTTAACTCCCCAAAAATAAGTGAACAAGATAAATCAATAACCTTAGTAAGGCTACTATCCACAATAATAGCGTCCTTAGAATCCTCATTAGAAGAGTCCCCTTTTCCAAACTTAGACTCAAAATTAGACTTTAACTCTAATGAAGAAAACAACTCAATAACTAAAGATTGATGAATGTGCTCTTGATATGTAATTCTTTGGTCTAAGATTGGACTAAATGATGCACTTAAGAAAGGCTTACAAACTTAGAAAACATAGCAACACCATAAGAAAGGCGATTCCACGAGCTCGAATAAGTTTAATAATCATGAACCCTCAAAATAGTAGACACCCAATGGAAGAGTTACTCAAGACGACATCTGCTTGGTTGGCTATTCTCGCTAAGTGCTCGTTGTGCGTTGGCACCCCACTAACCCCCCTATGGGGTACCACCTCTCCATACAATCTTGCTGCTCTCTACGTCATAGAGGTGTCCAAGCTCCTATTGCTGGCTGCCACTGATTCCCACCAAGATTTTGAACTTTGACTTAGATTTAGTCCTTTTATTCGACATCTAGCTCACTCCTAGTGCTAGGTATATCTCGCTATCAAGTTCAGACTCCCTAAGTTATTGGTTCAAAAGAGTACTTAAAAGGTATGAGTACTAGAGAAAAGTAAAAAGAAAGGTAAAAAATTACATTGAGAACTCATTATGGCCTATAAGATTGCTTCCCAAGTCAACAAATTACCAAATTTGTTGAGTCTCTTAGAGGATGTAATTTGCTAAGCTAGGCGTTACTTTTTTGAAGACACTAATTTGAAAGGACTTAAAAATCTCCAAGTTACTTAATTATTGAATTATTCAAATTATTCAAAACAAAACTAAAGGTTAATTAGTATAACAAAAAATAAATTAATTATTAAGGAAAAGTAAAATTAACTTTTAAGGTATACTTTCAATATGGAAATAAATTTTCAAATTGAAAGTAGCAAGGCTTGATGACATGGAAAAATCAAACCTAAAGGGACCAAGCTCTTAATTAATACTAGCAATTTTGGCAACTCAATATGTGTGCTAAAATTTCGTAGGTATTCATTTACTCTTTTAAATGTCATTATAATTTTCAATGTTTTTAATGCATTTATTTAAATATTAATGATAAGTAAAAAATATATAATAAGAAAAAAGGAAAAAAAAATAAAGAGAAAAAATATTGAAAAAAAGAGAAGGTAACTACCTAAGTAGTTATGAGAATTAAAAAATAACAATGGGGTTATTTTAGGAAGACTATCCCAAAACATACCAAAAAGGGAACAGATGCTTTATAGAAAGTATAGATAAATACCATCCCCTAAAGTCAAAAAGATGTCTAAGCAATCATTTGCAGAGCTTGAGCCCTAACTCTATGCAAATGAGTTTCAAAAAATAGAAGCCCAACACATCTTATTAATTTTTGAAAATTATCCCAACTCCATTTTGTGTAGCATCAATTTTAATTTTTGAAAGATTGAAATTTTTTAAAAGTATTTGTAACTTTCGATATACTAAAAGCATATAATTTATACTATTACTTTAAATTACAAATATTATATTGATATTTTATTTGTGTATATATATACATAATGTAACATCCCCTAAAAATATAATTGATAAAATTTTATTTTTATTATTTAAAAAAAGGTTTGGCGGTCAAAATGTAAATAGGACAAAACTTAATTGTACGAATTTTGAAAGTTTTGCGGGCCAATTTATAAATGTTTTATGTCAATTAGGTCAATTTGAGGTACTAATAAGTTGAGGGTTAAATTGAACGTTAATTGAAATTTTTGGGAGTCTAATTGAAAACTAAGATAAGTTTTGGTGGTCAATCTAGAATTTCTGGAAATTGCAC
>JACGDI010005532.1:125013-141027 GCA_014898725.1 Jacaranda copaia
CCCCCCCACACCATTTGTTTTCCTCAATTCCTCCTATTACACTTTATCTTCTCTACGATTTTCTTCTGGAGACATCGACACCCCAAACTTAACCTATTGTTCTCTTTCTCTCGTCATGGCAGTCACAACCATACCACTTGCATCTAGAGTTGATTGGCGAGGTACTGAAAAAATTGAGCGGGAACTTTGGGTAACATTGCAAGAATAATTGTAATATAGGAATCTAAATTGATTCATTAACTAGAGCACATATAACTTCATAGGTATTATAACATTAATGACATAATTAGCATATTTCCCTATGATACTTTCAAAACTGAGTATTAGAATTTTGTATGAGTTGTAAAACAACCAATATTAGAATAAATGGCGTAATTATTGTTTAAAGGTCAAAATAAGTGTTTTGACATAAAGGCCATTCTTTTAATTAGATGACAAAGAGCCGAGATTTGTAGGACAGTAGGTAGGATAGCATTTTTGTGGCAGTTAAAGTGAGGGCCTTATGGGAAGTGAACATTCTTTGATTGTTTGAATTTCTTTTGTTTGTTTGTTAGAATTAATTGTACTCATTCTGGTATCCAAAACTCTCATTATCTTATTTATTATTTGTCTCACATATCCTACAACTTGCTGGCTTCCTTTCATTATGTTGATTTTGGGTTTTGTTGACTAAATCTCTTTGGCACTCTTGATTAAATCGTTCTGTATATCGTTTATGTTTCCTTGTCAGGTAATGTTTATCAATTACATTGTTTCATTGGGATTATGAAGCAAACTAAGTGTTTGGGGATTGACCTGAATGCTTGGGATAATGGACCGAGCTGAATGCTTGGGATAATAGACCAAGCTGAGTGCTCAGTTGTCAAGCTAAAAGCTTGGGTTAACGGATGAATAAGGAAAATCTATTATGAATATTATACTATAGGTTACCATTTGTCTCTGTTTGTATTCTATTTTAGGAGCAATAAGGACAGAATTGTCAATTGTTTTCTAAATTTGGTATCATATGTGTTATGACACAATCTTGATTCTAATTGTAAAGTTTTACTTGTTGCTAAATTTGTTTTAACTTATTTCTCCTTCAAAAGTTTCTCTATGATTGTTTCTCGTATTCTCTTTCACTAGTCTTTAGGACTTACCCTTTTTTGTTATCTGTTATTCTCTTCCCCAACAAGAATGATTAAAGACTGAGTGCTTAAGGCTTGGACCAAAGAGACTATTTTGTAATAAATTAGGTGTATGCATGTTTATATAGACTTTATCTAATCATTCTATATGTACATACACATACCTTGTCCCTATGTATATACATAGGGACAAGTTACCAATATCAACATGTCGTTTTGCAGATATAACTTCTAGAAGCCAGGAAAATTCTAAGAGAAAGAAGATATGTATTTTTAGTGTATCTTATTAATAAACCTTGAGATACAGCTAGTATTAAAGAAATGGAAAGAGTAGTTGATCACTCAAACGTATTTTTGGAAGAACTAGACTTGTTACTAGTAGACTAAAAAATTAAATTTGTTATTCATACTTTTCCTAGAGCCACACCTTTTTCTAATACCCCATATTGAATGGCGCTGTCAAAACTCAAAGAGCTAAAAAATGAACTCCAAAAATTGTTGGAAAAGAAATTCATAAGGCCCAGCACCTCTTATTGGGGAGCTCTGGTATTGTTTGTCAAGAACAAAGATGGATCCCTAAGGATGTGCATTAACCATAAGGAGCTGAATAAGGTTACTATCAAGAACAAATACCCCTTATCGTATGTGGAGGAATTGTTTGATCTTCTGCAAGGATCAAGGATCTTTTCAAAGCTAAATTTGAGATAGAGGTATTATCAACTGAGGATTAAGGAAGAAGATATCTCAAAAATTGAGTTCGATTCCCAGTATAGTCATTTTGAGTTTGTAGTAATGCCATTTGGTTTGACCAATGCTCCAGCAACATTTGTAGATCTAATGCATCAAAACTTTTGATCATATCTGGATCAGTTTGTAGTCATATTCATTGATGATATCTTAGTATACTAAAAAATCTAAGAGGAGCATGCTAAGCACTTACACCTGGTTCTAAGAACTCTAAAAGAGCATAAGGTATATGCAAAGTTCAATAAATGCGAATTTTAAATAGGAAAAGTAGTTTTCCTAAGACACATCACATCCTAGGATGAGGATGAGGGAGAGGTTGATCCCTCTAAGATAGAGATAATAGTCAACTAAAAGAAACCTAAAAATATAACTAAAGTTCATCACTTTTTAGGTCTTATCGGCTATTATCAAAGATTTGTATAGGATTTCTATAAAATAGCTAGCCCATTGACTAAGTTAACTTAGAAAAATTAACCATTTGATTGGAATGAGAATAGTGAGAGGAGTTTTCAAGAGTTGAAGAACATATTGACTTCAACTCCAATTTTGGCCCTTCCAGATAGATTAGAAGGATTCATTGTGTATACAAATGCTTTTAAAGAAAGGCTTGGATGTGTGTTGAAGTAGGGGGCAAGTCATTACCTATACATCTAGAAAATTAAAACCACATGAGAAACATTATCCAACTCATGACATGGAGCTAGCTGTAGTAATTTTTGCAATGGTAAAGTGGAGACATTATCTCTATGGAGCCACATTTGAAGAATACACCTATCATAAAAGTCTTAAGTATATATACTCATAGAACGATTTGAACATGAGACAATGAAGGTGGATGGAATTTTTACAGGATTATGACTTCTCTATCATTTACCATCTAAGAAAGGCGAATGTATTGGAAGATACTTTGAGTTGAAAGGCTGGGATAGCCCACATACTAGGAATACGAGCATCAGAAAGTCTAAAAGCAGATATTGTATTAAGAACAAAACAACGAGCCTGGATTGCAGGAATAAATGTGCAGCCAAAATTGTATGATGAAATCGGCAAGCTTAGGCTAATGATAAGTGGATGTTGAAACAAAAAAGAAACAGTTAGGAGTTCTGAAGAGTTTGAATTTAGTACAGACAGTGAAGGTACTTTTTTATTTTGTAACAAAACATGTATGCCTAAAGAAATGAAAAAAAGACTATTAGATAAGCGTACAAGGTAAGATTTACAATACATTCGAGAGGCACAAAGATGTATTGGGGTTTGAAGAAGTAGTTCTAGTGGAACGAAATGAAAAAATATATTGCAGACTATGTGTAGAAGTGTTTAACTTGCCAGCTAGTGAAAACAGAGCACCAACGTCCATCAATATCACTACAACCACTTCTAATCCCTGATTGAAAATGGGAACATGTCACTATGGACTTTGTAATAGGTGTACCTACAGCTCGAGAAGGATATAATAGCATCTAAGTGACAGTAGATAAATTAACTAAGTCTACTTATTTTCTACCCATCGAAACACATTATAAGGTTGAGAAACTGTTAGAATTATACATTAGGGAAATAATCATAATACATAGAATCCCAACTAGTATTGTGTCAGATCAAGATTCGAAGTTCACCTTAAGACTTTGGAAAAGTTTGTAAAAACATTTGGGAATAAGGTTATGATTCAGCTTTGCTACTTATCCTTAGTCCAATGGTTAGAAAGGGTAATTTGGATACTAAAAGATAAGCTATAGGCTTGTATTTTGAAGTTCAGTGGAAGTTGGGATAGACACATTCCATAAATAGAATTTGCTTGCAATAACAGCTTCTAGTCTACCATTTAGATAGCCCCATATGAAGCCCTGTATGGTAGAAAATGTCAATCCCCATTACATTTGGATCTTGAAGAGTACAACAGCAACACTAGTAAATCATTGGGAGCCCTAAGGCCAGAACTGATTTAAGAAACTATTGAGAAAGTACAAATGATTAAATAGAAAATAAAAGCAGCCTAAGATTGGCAGAAAAGCTATGTAGATAAGAAGATGATAGATTTAGAGTTTGAAATTGGTGACCAAATATTTCTTTAAGTATCTTCGAGAAAGGGGATTTGAAGGATTGGAAAGGGTGAAAAGCTTAGCCTATGGTATGTTAGCCTTTATGAAATCTATTAAAGAGTTGGAACAGTGGCCTATCAGTTAGTATTACCCCAAGGCTCAATAGGAATACATGACAATTTTCATATATCGCCAATTCAGAAGTATTATCCTAATCCCTCCCACATCATTTCACATGAAGATATACTGTTGGAAAGTGACTTGACATACAAATAGCAACTGATTCATATCATGGATAAAAATTTTTGCCATAACATAGAAGGGGTGACTTGGGAATGAAAAAATCTCATACGTTAACATTATCCTAAACTTTTCTAGCAATTAGGTGAGAATTTGGGGACCAAATATTTTTAAAAGGGGGAGGTCTGTAGCACCCCTAAAAATATAATTGGCAACATTTTATTTTAATTATTTTTGTTATTATTTTTTTAAAAAACATTTGGGATCAAAAAGTAAATAGGAAAAAATCTAATTATATGAATTTTGAAAGTTTTGGTGGCCAATTTATGAATATATTAGGTTAATTGGGTCAATCTAAGGCATTAATAATTTGAGGGTTAAATTGAAAGTTGATTGAAACTTTTGGGAGTCTAATTGAAAATTGAGGTACGTTTTGGGGGTCAATCTGGAATTTCTAAAAATTACACTTTAAATACTATCCCCCTCCCCCTCAATTTTTTCCTCAATTCCCACAAGTGCACCCCTCTCTTCTTTTTCGCATTTTTTTTCTGGCAATAGTGATGCCCCAAACATAACCTACCATTCCTTTTCTCCTGGCACGCACGGTGGTCACAACCATATCATATACATCTAGAATTCATCGATGAGGCACTAGAAAATTGAGCTTAAAATTTGGGCCACAGCGAACTTGATGGGCATGGTGGTTTAGGTGGTGAAAACTGGAGTTTGGAGGGTGGTTCTTGTAGAGTTCAACTCGAGAAGTAGTTTGGCATCCTTAATTTCCAGTTTTGACCACTAGCAATAGTGGAATTTGGTCAAGAATTGTGGCGGTGGAGGTGGTGGCACTATAGCATCAGAGCTTCAATTAACACTTAATTTAGTTGCAAAATAAGGAATTAAATTGAGCATACCACAATACTTATTAAGATACACCGATTGTGGTGGTGGTTAGAGACTCTGGAAGTAGCACATGGCGGCCCTGAGACGGATTTCTTGTCTCATCTCATCACAAGTGGTTATATGTGTGGTATTGATTTTTGGTGATTGATTTTGATACTAAGATTTTGATAAAAATAGTTGGAAGAAGGGTTAATACCCATCAACCTGTATTGTTCTTATTGATTTTGCCAATTCTTGTATTTTAAAATACATGGAAGAACATGAAATGGACCAAGAAGTGAATGTATGCATGGATATATAAAGCTTAGTGGGCTTGCATTTGTATTGTAATATGTAAAACTTGATTAATTAAGCTAAACTAGGTGATTAAAATCCTAATTTTATGTATATGAGACCTAATTGATAAATTGAATTATTAATAGTAGATTTGATTGTTATAATTTTATAATTGATTTTGTATAATAATGTAAGGATAGTTGTAATATAGGAATCTGAATTGATTTAGTAACTAGAGCACATATGACCATCGTAGGTATTATAACGTTAATGATGTAATTAGCCTATTACTCTATGATACTTTCAGAATTGAGTCTTAAAATATTGTATTAACTGTAAAACAATTGATATTAGAATAAATATCTTAATTATTGTTTAAAGGTCAAAACAAATATTACATCTGTTCTTTTGATTAGGTGACGAGGAGTCAGGATTTGCAAAACAGTAGGCAGTGATAGCATTTTTGTGGCAGTTAAGGTGAGGATCAGCCTAACTTTCTTCTGGAAAGTGAATGTTCCTTGATTGTTTGAATTTCTTGCATTTTTCTATTACAATTGATTGTATTCATTCTGGTATCCAAAACTCTCATTGTCTTATTTGTTATTAATCTTGTAAACCCTACAGCCTTGCCGACTTCCCTTCATTGTGTAGATTTTGGGTCTTGCCAACCAAATCTCTTTTGCGCTCTTGATTAAATCATTCTGTATATTGTTTGTATGGCCTTGTTGGCTAATGTTTATCAATTGTATTGTTATGTTGGGATTATGAACCAAGTCGAGTGCTTGAGTACTGAGCTGAATGCTTGGGATAATAGACCAAACCTAGTGTACTGAGCTGAAAGATTGGGATAATGGACTGAGCTTAGTCCTTGGGTACTAAGTTGAATGCTTGGGATAATGGACTGAGACGAGTGCTTGGATACTGAGCTGAATGCTTGGGTTTATGGAGGAATTAGGAAAATCTATTGTGAATATTATATTATGGGTTACCGTTTGTTTCTGTTTGTATTCTATTTTGGGAGCAATAAGGATGGAGTTGTCAAGCATTTGTTAAATCTGGTATCATATGTGTTATGACACAATCTTGGTTCTAATTGTAAAGTCTTACTTGTTGCTGAATTTGTTTTGACTTGTTGCTCCTTCAATAGTTTCTATATGACTATTTCTTGAATTCCCCCTCACTAAGTCTTTAAGACTTATCCTTTTTTGTTATCTTTTATTCTCTTCCCATATAGGATTGAGTGAAGACTAAGGACTTAAGGCTTGGTCCGAAGAGACTATTTTGTAATAGATTAGGTGTTATTTATGTACATATTGACTTCACCTCATCATGACATAAGGCTTAAGAACATTTGTATTATTTGAAGTTTGTGTAGGATACTTTTGGTATGTACATGCTGCACTCTTGTGGTGTTCTTTTGGGTTAGAATTAAGTTGTTATCTTTTGAGAATTGTTTAAATGCTAGTTTTATGGTTATCTCTTGAATTATGGTTTAAAATTGAACCGGTAGCACCTTAGTTTATGGAGTACCCGGGGTGGGATGGCACATATATTGCCATATGTATAACATATATCAATATATAAAATTAAATAAATCACATAAATATGTGAATGAAAAATATATTAAATGTTTGATGGGTAGGGTCTAAATGGAAAATAAAATTGAAAACTCATTTATGATTTCAAAATTAATTGGTGCAATATTTTATTGCATAGGAAATTAATTAAATGGAAAGAGAAGATTAATTAATTAGTAACTAGCGGGCTCATATGATGACTGAGAAATAATTTCGAACTCCATTAATGATCATTCTTGGACAAACAGAATGTTTACAGCCCAGTTGAAGTTTTGCGTTAAATATACTCCTAAGATATAATTTTCGCCATACTGGATTTACATTTACTTCAAGATAATTAACTAATTAAAAGGCACCATGTGGGCATAGCTAGATCTAATTAATCAGAATTTTTAAAAAAAAATAGATTCTATTTAATTCAAACACCAACCTTCTAAGGTTTAAACAATTTTTATTCTCTAACTATCAAATTTTTGACATTTTCCGCAGGATCATTTTCCATATATTATAAATAAACTGTTGGATCAATTAGGTGAGTTGTTGCCATCATTGCATCCCCAAACTGGCGACCAACCTTTATTACCTATTTATATCAATTAAGAAATATACAGCAAAATGCTCCCTTTGTAAATTGTTTTTGATTTTGTGCATACCTTGTACGGGTAAAATATCATTTTCATTGTCATCAGATTTTGTCTGGGAAAAGTCGAAGTGAATTTTGGCCAAATCGACCCATCATCTGTTATTTATGAATTAAAATTTCGATGTAAATTAATATCTGCGGACGAAAGTCCCTTTGGGGCATCTTGTAATTCCTCCTTTTTTTGGCTTTGTTTGCAGTATCTTTTGTACATCTTGTAAACGTTCCTCCTTACTGAGATTTAATACAAAAAATCAGTCTTCATATTAAAAAAAAAAAAAAAGGCCCGCTCAGGGCAACCCTATAAAATTGGAAGAATACAGAGAAGATTAGCATGGCCCTTGCGCAAGGATGAGTCGCTTAAATTGTGAAATAATACCTGCAGATGAAATGTAGTCCAAATATGTTTAGTTTAGTGCATTGTATTGAAATTTATTTGGAAGAAATGTAGACAAAATTATTAAAAATGGGGAGTAATTGCATAAAAAATTTGCATACACATTACGGCAAGCGTGGGAATTAATGCAAGTTATGTTATTCTTGCAGTAAACAAATAGATATAGAGCACTATAACAAATATATATATATATATATATATAGAGAGAGAGAGAGAGAGAGAGAGAGAGCACTCTTTATTTTGACATTAAAAATGAGTGATAAGAACACTTAGGCCCCATCTGGTTTTGTTTTCATTCTCATTTTTTATTTTCATTATTTCTAAAATTTAAAAAAGTATCTAGTTAGTGAAAATCAGTTGAAAATGAGTTTATATTTAGATAAATTATTGGAAAAGTAATAATTATGTTGAGTTTGGTAGGTTGTGGGTGAAGAGAGATAGTGATAATGAAATATAGCAAGAAGATATATAGGTTATTAAGAAAAGATATATAAATTATTGGGAAATGTGTTTTGAGAATAAAAATGAAAATAATGTTGGGTGCAAATGCAACATCCGAATTTTGAGACACTGAGTAAAATAAAATATGAAAGTAATAAGTTCGGCTAGAATAATTTCGGGCTAGATTCAATTACAATCTAGAGTTGAAAAATTGTAATCAAGGGTTGAATTGCAAATAAGAGAAGGACTTGATTGACCAAATTATAAAATTTAGGGGGTCAATGTGAGGGAATCAAAAGTCTAAGGACTTTAAAATAATTAAATTTGAACTTGATTATCCAAAAATAGAAATGTTAGGGGTCAATGTGCAAGAATTAGAAGTGGGGGGACTCAATTGAAGATCAGGGGCCAAACTGAAGGCGGTTAAAGTTTTGGGGTAAGATTGTAGGTAGTCCAGAAGTTTTTGGGGCCAATTAATAAAAGGCTAAAAAATTGGTTATATATATACAATTGAGGATAGAATTTCCTCAGATTCTCAAAAATTGCCCAAACTTCAACCCATTGGCAAATCACCGGAAAACGATCACCAAACTCAAAACCAAAACCATGGTTGCATTCCTCTTAGCTCAAGGAACACAATCATACCAACTTTGACCAAAAAAGACCAATGAAATGCCAAAAAAAAGGATGCGATGGCTAGCTCATGGCGAGGTTAGTGGTTCTCCAACATATGATGGTGTAACAAGATAGGACCTTAGGGGGTTTTGGTTGCGAGCTCTTGGGTAAGGTAGTGGTGGTGTTAATCTAGAGTTTCGATCAACGATGGAGGCAGAATTCAAAGTGGTGGTGGACAGAGGCAGGTTAAGGTTGCCAAGGCGTTAAATGGCCAATTGGCTGGCTTATCAGTCTCAAAAGAAAAAATTATTTTTGGGGTTTTGCTCTTGGAGCTAAGACGCACCAACTAGCAGTGGCGGTTTCCATCTCCAGTAGAGGCGCGTAAAGGACTAGCAGCGCATGATGACGGCATCTGGGCAGTTTGGTCATAATTTAATTTTGAACTTGTTTAGGCTATCCCGAACTTGAAATTGGATCTCAGTTAGATCCAATTTTGATAAATTTTATATCAAAATTAATTCCATTAATTTTTACAATTTCGACCAGATGTTCATTAAATAGGGAATATCAAATTGTAAATTAACTCAAGCCAATGACATAATATTGTAAGTGTTAAATTAAGGACTATTACATAAGTTAGTAAGTTAGTAAGTTAATAAATATTGATTTAAGTCTATGTCCCTGAATTTGATAATATGACATGTTATTTTAAGAGGAGGAATTTGAGTTTAAATTACAAGATTAAGCTATATAAATGTTAGAACAAGAATAAATTATCTAACTTGGACTGGATCGACTCATAGAATCTAATTGGTTCCTGGACTCTCATCATGTACTGTAAAATAATTACAGTGACCAATGGGAGTTGTTTGGGGGTAGTTGAAGGTTGAGTTGGCTTGTGCCATGAAGCTATTAAGATGTTTAAAATGGTAAGACAACGAAGTGGGAATGATTGGGCTTGAGTAAGTAAAATCTTGTAATACTAAAATATCATCAGGTTAGGAGATTAAGGCCATTTGAGATAAGATAGAATTGAACTCGAGTGTTAGAATAACCTTAATTTTAACAACGACACTAACTATATTAACAATTAAGATTTAGACGATTGATATGATGATAACTCAAGTTATCTTATGGCAGTTTTTAACTTGACTAGGAAGCCAGGACTTGAGTGTTCGTACAACTAAGAACCCTTCTGCATGGCTAGGTGAGTTTACACTCAATATTATGAGAATTCTTTGTTGGGGAAAGAACATATATACTTGTTATATATCATGTCTATTAGATTTCTTTTAGTCTATGTGTTAGAAATAATACTCCACATCGCTTTTTATACTGAGCGCTTCTATTGATATTAATTAACATTGCTTTACTTGAAATTGGTGATTGTGTGGAGGAAGCTGAAAAGTAATTATGAAATATATGTTTTTATCGCCATGTTTATTTTAGAATAAGCTTAATGTTGATTTAGTGATTGTGTGTGTGTGTGTGTGTCATGATGACTTGATATGTTATCTGAAATGCTATTGGACGTACTAACATGAATAAATATTACCCATAGGGGTGGGCCCTAAGATCAGTCACAAAAGATAATTGGACGGAATGGTCAACGGTGACAGATCTTTCGGCTAATACTCATATGAAGTTGTACATATAATCCTATCTCATAGCTAGCTGGAGGCAGCTAACTATGAGTGGGATCGGGCATGTGATTAGCCATGCCTAATGTGTGATTTAGTGTCCAAGCCGATCACTCAACACTTTGGAGGAATAAGGATTTTCCTGTTTTTGAAAGTGGAGTGAGAAGGTAGGAGAACCACCACCAACTAATTATGAAAGTGATTGATATGTTCTATACTTATGCTTTGAAATTTGAATGTTTGATAGAAATTCAATTGTTGTTCAAATGACATGCCAACCCCATTTTGGGTGTAATTAAGATTTAATTCTTGGTGAGAGATAATGAATTTTGTGAAGTCTCATTACTAGTATGGGATGGTGGTGAGATGGATCACCTAAAATCCCCTCTCACCACTTTGGAAATTTTAATGCCTCTATATGTTTCTTATATAATAGTTGTGAAATTTTCACTTTGTTATTATTGTTAAGCTATTTCACTAAGTCCTTCAAACTTACGTTGTTTCATTATTATTTTCTCTTCTTTACCCTAGATAAGAACGAGGGATGTAGATAGACTAACCTAGTTGACATCAAAGGTAATGAGGGTGATAGAAGTGCAGTATGAGATTTATAATATTTCGATTCTTAGTTGAACCACTCATGGACATTGCTTATAGAGTTTAAATAATTCAGCTTTTAAGATATTTTGATTTTTAGTTGTACCTTCATTGGAGGTTGTTGGAGAAATGAAATACTTTGGATTTATTTGAGAAATATATCTTCTATTATCTAAAAGATTTAGGCTATAGAGTGGCTGGTGCCTTAGATGGAAGCAAGTACCTCATGGTCATGGCGTTACAAAAAATATATAAAAGGTATTATGTTTTAATTTTTAAATAGTAAAAATATGAAAATGAGGTTTGAAAATGAAACCAAACAGGCCCACAAAATTGTTCAACTTTACGTGTCCACCTTTTACAACCATTTAATATAATTAGGGATGAAAGAAAAGAAGCAAAAATCTCATAAATAATACAACGGGAATCTTAAAACTACATCTTGATCATAAGAGATGAATATGTCGCCAAAATAATACCGCATTATATTTCTAGTATTGATGAGATATATTTGACTTCCTAAAAAGGTTATAGGATTTTTTTTGGGGGGTTTTATACTATTTTAGAAATTCATATAAATGATATTGACTTTTTTGGGTTTCATAATATTTTAAAAATTCTTAACATATAAGGAAATCAGATTTTCTTAAGATTTCATATTAGCATAGAAGTCAATGATTTACAAAAAAAATGAAAAAGAAAAAAGAAAAAAAGAAAAAATTGGAGGATGGGCGTCAAATAAAATATGTTTTGGGTCATATTGCGATATTATTAGTAGTCTTGCTGACCTGATAATGTTTACGATGCCTCTCGTTACAGTATTGTATTTTGAAAAATATGGCCACAATAGGATTTTCATTACTTAGTCTAGGAGTCAATTTTTTCGGATGTTTTGTAAAATTTAAAGTTACAATTAATATTTTATCCACATGGAAGAACATTAAAAGTTTATTTCCAAATTGGAATTCTATGATGGGTTTTATTTTTTTTCTTCTAAAATGAGCTAAATTAACACAGCACATATATATATATATATATATATATATATATAACACTCAAATAAAATTCTAAGTGTTTTACATAATATGGGAGGTGAGGTATTAAAAATTTAATGAACTCTTGATATCATGTATTTAAATTAAAAAAACACAAACAGTATATAAGACACAAATATTAGACCTTATTTTGTCATTAACCCAACATTAGTGAGACTTTTATGGATATATTTGGTTATAATAGCTAATACTCGTAGGTTTAAACTACATTATTTGTCTCATTGAAAGCCGTAATTACATAAATTGATGTTGCCTTCTTTTTTATTATTTTTTGATTGGAAAGTTTTTAAGAAAAAGATGAAAATATTAAAAAAATTAGAAAGAATTGCAAATAATCCCCCTTGGATAATCAAGATAGGCATAAAACTCCCCGTTAAAAAAAAAATTCACAAAAACCTATCTTTTATTTTTAAAATCATGCAAAATATACCTTGAGGTGAATCACATGTGCCTTTTGTGCCGGTTGTTAAGGTTTTTATGTGTGAAAAGACTATTATACCCTCATTTTCATCAACTGTTGAATTCTTTTAAAAAAATGAATGGTTAAGATTAAATATAATATTTAATATTGATAAAAAATATATGTATACATAAATATATATGCTAAAAAAATGAAAAATCATATATAAATTAATACATATATATGAGCCCAGTTATAATGACAATTACCAGATGACAGTTACCAGATGCTATTCTAAGTTTAACACTTTCTTTCCAAATAGATGACAAGAAGCAAAAATGGCATTCTGCAAATAAATTAGAAGTATTCAGAACCATACATACATGTGTATTCATAGAGCAAAAAACCAATCTTTCTACATTGTATCAAATGGAATTAATTTAGAACACATAAAATGTATCATGTTGGGAACATAAGTACGTAAAAAAGGAATAAAAACATCAAGAAAACACCTGCACTAATGAACAAGAAACAATTTCTCAAGAAAAATGATGTAATTTGGTACTTGAATACTTGAGTTCCAACCTCTACGCATTTTTATAGGTGAAGAGTTTTACTTACGTAAAAGTCCTTTCTCAATCCAACGCTTCTATTCAATGATCAAGATAAGAGTTTTACATCGAGAAGTAGTTCTTTCAAATGCAAATTTTTCAGTCATCTCAGAGAAGATGAAGTTCAGTTTGGAGCATATCCTTTTAATTAGATAAATGGTGGAGTCCGAATTACTTGGGTTGGATTCAAATTAAAAAATCTAACTTATACAAATTTTACACAAACAATAATGATAAAAATATGATAAAATTATATTTCATGGATTACAAAATGGTGGATTACTGCTGGTAGTTATTACATAAGTTTTAGTTATGAGAATTTGGAAAAAAAAGATGGGGGTGGGGGGAGGGGAATTTTAGCCACATCATTCGAAAGCACATCAAGAAAGGGATATGTTTTATTAATAGTATATATTTGTTTAAGATATTATAAGGTTGGTTGAGATTCTAAATAAAAATTTGACCTCTGAGAATCAATTCATGATAAAATCTCAAACTAAAATAACATTTTTCCTTTTTTGGTGCAACAATTTGAAATGCATAAGTTGCCCATTGTTAATTTTTTCCCCCTTTTTCTATACGCACAAACTAGAATCAATATATACAAGATGGTAAATAATAGTTTTTCCCTTTAGCGCCTAAATTTAAAATCGACAAAGTTAGGATCATAAAATTAACTTTAATTAATTTTTATATTTAACACAAAATTTTTCAAATAATTTGAAAAGATAGTCAGGTACAAATATTTAATAGTATATTTAACGAATATCTTAAATAGTCAAGTCCAAATGTACTTAAAAAAATTCAACCCAATCATAATTTTAGTTATATTCAAATTTCAATTGAGAAAGATAATTTTTCTTTCTTAGACATGAATTCTAAATCGATAATAATAAGATCATAAAATTATTATTTGTTATTTTTCTATCTCACTGAAAAATTTATTCATAGAAAATTTATTAATGGCATCACATTTTCTATTAAAAAAAGTATGTTATTATACAAAAAAAATAAAAAAAATTACTAGTATATTGATAAAAGATCTTAAATTAGTTGAGTCCGATTCTAAGTAAAATTCAATCCCTACCAAAATCTAACTCATATGTAACTTCCAATTTGGGAATGGTATATTTTTTTTAGGTGCCCTAATTTGAAGATAAAGATAGGATCATAATATTATTTTTAAACTTTTTCATTTTAACACGATAATATCATAAAATTTTTATTAATGTCATGCTCTATAAGCAATAAAGAATTATATTTGAATAAAATACCAAATAAAATAATTTATTAATGCCTAAAAAAATTTTAATTTTTAGTTAAAGATCATATATAGTCATATAGCATTTCACAAACTTCCTAAGTATTAGCAACCACATAAAGTATACTATTTATCCTCCGATAAATAAATACAATCAATATACTGTTCCATTTATAAATGGAACAAATTCAATGGAATTTTTATTTCTCAAACCAGAAACACTAATTAAATAGATCGAACAATCAAACTTTCAATCCAAAATATCATGAAATATAGTGTATTTGACATATATAGTACAATAACATTCAATCAAAATTTTAAGTATCTTATGTAGAAATGATATGAATAATTTAATATTTTCCTTTCTGTAGTGAAATATATCTCAACATATGATGTTCTATCAATAGCTATTTTAATAATAATGTACAAAGTCCATATTAACTCATTTTTTGTAAGTGCTATCTCATTTATTATAAAAGAGAAGCTCTTTTTGTGTCTAATGTGGAAGTTACCTTTGATTATTTACATAATTTGTCCTTTCATATATCCAAAATTTAAAAATAAAAAATTAGTTTAAAGGACAAAATGGAAAATTTAATTTGTTGGATACTAAATTTGATAATATTCCAATTTTATCCTCTAAAAGATTATTTAACACAAACAATTCAATGAGGTTATAATTGTAATGTTCATAAATCCCACTAACCCATCATATGTAACCCTCATTTCATCCACTAACTCATTTCAAACCACTTCTTGCAACTATTAGACTTCTCCCTGCAATTGATATCCTATGCCCACAACTAAAAGTTAAGACTCCATTGCTGTTGTGTTCAAAAATATTGCATACAATTCTATTTGCATTATAATTCCAGTGCCATATTTTCTTTAGGTTTGTTTTGAACTTTTTTTTATTTTTTTTAAGTGTGTAATTAATTTTTTACCGCCCCACCTTTTTGTAGAGAAAAAATATAATTCCAGCACCTTATTTTCTTTTAGGTTTGTTTCAATTTCTTTTGTTTATTTCCTTTGTGTTCCTTTTAAATGTGTGATTAATTTTTTGTCCTTCTTTTCTAGCGAGAAACATAAAAGTCCAGCCACATATTTTCTTTTTTGATGTATAATTTTTAAGTTTTTTTTCATTGAGGAAGTTAGAAAAATGAAAAAAAACTCATGAAAAATTTGCTTCTATTATTATGTCCCTTCATCTAATATTGAAATCACTAGAGAAAATCTTGATGATGATAATCTTCTACCGCTATTCTTTTTACTAATATAAGCGGGAATCACAATATTGCTCCAATGAATTTTTTTATTATCTACTTTTGTTTTAATTTTATTTCAATTTATATATTTTATTTGTAATTATTACATAAATTAGCAAATCTCACCTATTATGAATATATAGTTTGTTATACTAATTTATTTATATATTTTTATAATCTAATAGT
>JACGDI010005532.1:143721-174607 GCA_014898725.1 Jacaranda copaia
CTTTAAACTAAATCCATTTTGGTGCTTTTTTAAGTTTTCCCTTCTCTTCATTTTTAGATATTTTGTTCTCCTTATATAATTATTTTATTAAGTTATTTAAATTTTCTTCACTCTTTGATGCCTACTGAATTTCTTCAATGTACACATGGTGTATTCATGTAACACATTATCAAACTGTCAAATGAAAAATATATACAAAAAAAAAAGCAATCAATTGATATTAAATATCTCTTTTTTATTCCACTTAAAATGAGAAATAAAATTCTTTCGAAAAGTAATCTAGCCTATTTTTTGTCATGTACTTTCCTACAAAACTATATTTAAAAGTAATGCTTGATCTTAATTTAGGAAGATTTCCATAAGTACATTGACTTCACAGAGATTTTAATAAGTACTTTTAGGAAGTCATTTTTGTAGATACATATGACGAAAAATGTATAAAAAGTAAAAATATGTTTCTTCCATATTATTTTATAATATATATCTATTTATAGATAAGGATAGATATATGATTATAAATCCTTTCATTGCATAAATGATGATTTGGAGATATAAAGTATTTTATGTTAAAGTACTATTTAGTTTAATTTGAAAGAATGAAAGTTTATTACTAAAAAAAGAATATATACTTTTAGTTTCCACAAAATCTACACTAACTTTAAAATTAATAACAGTTGCTAAAAATGTCTAATAAAAACTAAATAAATATTTTTTTCCCTATGTAATTACCCTTGCAAAGTATATGAAAAAATTTGCTTCTTTTAATTTTGTACACTCTACATTCATATCTTGAGTTCTTTCAAAAATTCATTTCTCCAATCTTAATCTCATACAGAGTACAATATAGTAATGGAACCAGAATCATTGATACAAAATTTAGCTACTGCATCTGTTGAAGCTGAGTGTAGAAGAGAAAGAGATTGTATTTGTGCCAGAGAGAGAAGGCAATGAATGAGTACAAAAGAACGAGAAAATTATCTTGCAAGAAGACGTCGATACTATCAAATTCAAAGAGCAAGAATTGCAAGTGCTCAGTCGACAGGTTCTGAATCAGCTTCAATTGCATTACAGACTAATTATGGTTAGTGTATTTTTTGAGTATCAACCAAATTGTTCAACAAGAATACTCTAGCTATTCCAATATTGTAAAGCAAGAAAAAATGTACAAAAAACAATAGAGGTAGATAAAATATTATAGATATTAAATTTATAATTTATGTTAGTTAATATCACCTGGTAATTTCTATTGTAAAAATTGACAGAGTTTTGCTCTAGCAATAAGAAGTTAACACCTAACTAATTCTAGTAATTCATGTAAAAGCATCAGCCTTATTAACTTATTCATTTTAATGGATTAATAATGTTAAACCTCAAGATAACATGACACTCTCTCTCTCTCTCTCTATATATATATATATATTAAAAACTAATCGAATTTTTGCTAACTGGAGCATTATTGTGCAATAACAGGAATTCCACGTAATATTGATGCTACAAGTTGCCAAAGTCAATCAATTCCAATGCCAATCAATGTTAATTTAGTGGATGCAAATCAACCACAGTCATTTACATCACATGCTTCAATGTCAATTGATACATGTACAAAAATATTATTTTCCTAATATTTTGTTATTCTTTCTTTAAATTACATGTGTAATCTCATATTTGTTTCAATTCATTTTTCTTTTCCACGGTTGTTTTATTCCAGAAATCGAATTAAGCATTTAAATATTGCTTCCTCATATATTACTTGATATATTTCATCCTCTACCATTTCCAAAAATTTACTATCATTTGTAGGATGATCAACATTCACATTTCACTCTATAGTCGGGGGAATATCTTACTATATGAATTCATTTTTAACTCACCTTTAACTCAACTTCAAATAAAAAAAATTAAATCGTCCATCATTTATGAAAAGAATTAGCTGAATTGTACATATTAGTTTCCTCGATTAAAGTAAATTATATATTAAGTACGAGGAAAATTATAAAAACCTAAATTATTTATCAAGTTTAAAATGGGAACTATTACCTTCATTTATTTCTATGTACCATAGCATTTTACATTCGTCATTGAGCTACTAGAAAAGGTCACTTGACTCCTTTGAATTATTCAATATTTGTTTCAAGTATGCTTCTATCTAATCAATATGAAGGGTCAACATCCTATACTTTAACTTCACATAGAGAAGGTATCTACAAGTTTGCTCAAATTAAGTGTATCAAAGTATTATTATGTTGTTATACTATATATATTTATAATCTCATTCTATATTTGTATTTTCAGTGTAATATTTGCAAATTGATAAAAGTTATAATGCAGGTCCTAATATCAATGTCGAAATGAATAATAATGTGGACATAAATTATGAATCCAAATATTTGCTATAATTTTGCAAGAGATTTTTATGAAAGACAAGGACGTCCTCGATTACAGCTCCCAACACCAACTATTAGTCAATGGTGTTGAGCAAAATTGTTTTCTAATGAAACACGAAACTTTTGTTGCAATGGAGGAAAAATATTTTGCCTAAATTTCCTATCCCTCCAGAGCTCCACAATCTATTCATTTATCAATCTATTGAAGGTAGGATATTTAGGCAAAATATCCATTCATTCAACCATGTCTTTTCATTTACCTCAATGGGTGTTAAACTAGATGAAAGTCTAGCAACAGGCCATCAGGGGATATATTCCTTCAGATCTCATAGATCAATATATCATAGGATTGGTATGTTATTACCATCTCCTAGAATGAGACTAAGATATATTTAGATATTTATTTATGATACGGAGCATGAGATTGAAAATCATTTGGTCGAGAATAAAGGATTGAATAGGGAGTTGATTGAAAAGATTAAATGCAAACTTGATGCACACAATCCATTTGTACATGTACTACGTCAACTTTCTCAGTGTTCTGATATTTAGAATTGCAAGATACTAATTAAGAAGCAATCGACTCGACATAACCAGTATATACTTCCAACTACATTACAAGTTGTAGATATTATAGTTGCTGGTGAAGAAACAGCTGATGCTACTAATAGTGATATTGTTGTTCAAACAATTGGAGGCCAACTAAAGAATATCAAGGAATTCTTAGGTTATTATGATCCTTTGCTGTATCCTCTACTACTTTTCTATGGCACATATGGATGGGATAGCGATTGTTGTACAGTTGATGGTAATATAGTAACTTGCTGCGATTATTATGCATATATGATACAGGTAATCTTCATGATACAAAATGAGCTTCAAGCCAGACAAACACCTCAAGATTGGCCTAATTTGTTAACTAGAATTTTTCGTGCCAAAATTTGAAGAACTCAAAAAAGATATTTATTTTAGGGGCATTGTTGGAAGGTGCTTGCACATGTTCATGTAATTGAATTCCAAAAAATAGGTCTGCCTCATGCTCACATGCTGGTGATCCTAGATGACAATGACAAGCTCAACACACCAGATGATTAGGATAACATAGTCAGATCAGAAATTCCTAATAAAAATGATGAGCCTAGGTTATATGAAGCTATTTTGAGACATATGATACATGGTCCATGCAAACAAATGAGTGTTAATAATCCTTGAATCAAAAATAGAATTTGCAAGAAAAACTATCCTAAGTCATTCACACCATGCACTGTACAAGGAACTGATTCTTATCCAATATATCGATGTCATAATGATAATAGATATATTACTTTGGATCACAACAGTGATGTAGTTGTTGATAGTGGTTGGGTTGTACCATATAATGCTTGGTTACTTGTGAGGTATGATTTTCATATAAATGTCGAAATATGTAGTAGCATAAAAAGTTACTTATACAAATATATCTACAAAGGACCTGACTATGTAGTATTTGAGGTACGCCTAGGGCCATATTATTATGAGTTCAGTCAGTACGTTGATGGACGATGGATTTGTGCTCCAAAGGCATTATGGAAGATTTATAAGTTTCCAATGAGTAGAATCTATCCATCTATTGTACGACTACAAATTCACCTTCCAAATATGCAATAAGTTCAATTTTATTGTTCTTAAATGATTTTTGATGTGTTATTTGATGAGAGAAACTCCCAAACCATGTTAATAGAGTTTTGTAGAGTTTACAGTGAAGATAGAGAAGTTAACAAATATCTATATAGTGGATTTCCTAAATATTATCGATGGATGATAAGGGAAAAGTTTGGCAAAAAAGGAGAACACAACAAAAAGTCATAGGCCAAGTATATGCTATGTCATCTACTGAAGGAGAGAGGTTTTATTTATGTATACTACTTAATCATGTTGAGGTCTGAAATCATTTGATGATTTATTGGCAGTGAATAACATGCATTACCTAACATTTAAGCAAGCTGCAGAAGCATATGGTCTTCTCGAAGAAGATGATAGTATTCGCTAGTGCTTAATTGAGGCACGAACTATTAGAATGCCTTCTGCTCTTAATCAGTTGTTTGCCACCATCTTACTTTATTGTCAACCAATTGGAGTAAAAAGATCGTGGGAAGAGAATTATGCTTACATAGTTGAAGACTATTCTTCTTTAAGTACCACAAATAGTGTGCTTATTATGAACAAACTGCTAGGTGAATTAAACAATATACTTTTGCAACATCAAAGAAGTTTGAAAGAGTTTTACTTGCCTCAGATAAGTTAAGACAATCTTGACATAGGTAATGTCTTCAGTTTAATAAAAGATGAGCTGGCCATAACAATCATAGAAGATGATCTACATACAGTTAGCAAACTGAATTTAGGTTAGTCATATGCATTTAACACCATTTTTGCTGCAATTATAGGTAGGTACAGTGCATTTTTTTTTGTAGATGGACTTGGTGGAACTAGAAAAATATTCATATATTGAGCTTTACTTGCGAGTTTTCATAAGGATGGGTTCATAGTACTAGCCACAGCAATATTCAGGAATTGTAGCTAACTAACTTTTAGGTGGTAGAATAGCACATTCAAAACTTAAAATACCAATTAAGTTGGATTCGACCTCTATGTGTAATTTTAGTAAGAAATCAGAGATGTGCCAACTATTAGCTCGAGCATCAACAATTATTTGGGATGAAGCTCCCATGGTAGATAGAAAGGCAATTGAAACTGTTGACCGAACACTAAGAGAAATGCTTGAAATTGACTTACCATTTGGTGGGAAGGTAATGATACTAGGAGGTGATTTTCATCAAGTTGTTCTTATTGTTGTTGAGGGCACTAGAGCACAAGCTGTGAAGGCAAGCATTGTTGAGTCACATTTATGGCCCATTATTATGGTTTTCCACTTGGCTGATTGAAGCTTCTCTGAATTTTTGCTCCGTGTTGGTAATGGCAAAGAACCTACCATATAAGGTAATATGATAAGAATTCCAGATTCTATAGCTATACCATGGGAAGGTGAACATTCAATTCAATAATTGATAGAATCAATTTTTGAAGCTCTTGATTCCCATACTTATGATCTTGAGTATATGATGGGTAGAGCGCTCATAACTCTATTAAATGATGATGTCAACAAGCTAAATGAAAAAGTAATTCGAGCAATCCCAGGTGAAGATGAAGTTACCTATTACTTATTTGACTATGTGCTAGATGATATGAACAATTTATATTTGCCAAAAATTCTAAACTCCCTTTCTCCTGGAAATCTCCCACCTCACAAGTTGACTTTAAAGAAAGGGGGGCCAATTAAGCTTCTAAGAAATATTGATCCCAAAATTAGGTTGTGTAATGGCACTAGATTAATCTGCCGAAGATTTAGTAGAAATGTAATTGATGCATAAGTTCTATCTGGAGAATTTAAAGGAACAAGAGTTTTCTTGCCATGCATTCCTTTGAAAACATCAGAAGATGCAAAAATGTCGTTTGAAATGACATGCTGACAGTTCCCTATTAGATTGAGCTTCGCATTAACAATTAACAAATCTCAAGGACAAAAAATCCCAAATGTTGGAATTTATTTGCCTGATCACGTTTTTAGTCATGGCCAATTATATGTTGCTCTTTTGCGAGGTGTTTCTGAAAGAACCACAAGAATATTGGTTAAGAAGAGACAAATTAGTGGGCTTCAAGGAATTTATACAAGGAACATAGTATTCTATGAAATATTTACAAAGTTGCATGATAACCATAATTAAGAGTTATAGTACTTAAACTTTTTCTATATTCAATTTTATTTTTTAGCATAGCATTTTCCATTATGTATTTATGCATACATATTCCGATAAGAATTTATTTTATGAAGGTCTTTCTAATAATCTTTAATATGTAAGGAATTTAGTGTATTATTCTCAACCTATGATATAAATCACATGTACTTAAAACTTATATATGTATCCTACTACATATTTAATGAATGAATTAAAATATTGATTACAAATAATTGTTAAAATGATAATAGATATATTAACAGTAGTAATATTTTTTAATTTTGTCTGTTTAGGTGAAGATGGATCTACTAAAAACTTTATTCCTCCAACTTCTACTTGCGTGCAAGAATTGATGAGCAAATGGAATCACGGTGTATGTGGAAGGAATCACAATCACAAACTAAACTTCAAAGGTATGCAATATAACATCTTTCGTACTCAATACATTATTAAACTATAAACTTATTGCACTGATAAATTCTGATGATATTTGTATTATGTAAAAATTGGTTGTTGTAGCCTTCCAAGTTGCAAATATTCAGTCTAGGCTGGAAAGCTGTTGTGGGGATAAATGGGAATGATGAGAATGGTATCACAAAAGGAAGAAAGAATGATGAGAAGACTATATTTTGGTACGATATTAGTAGCTATTTACCTAGATGTACTACTTTTATCCTTATTTACAATCTAAAATCTATCTATCTTATTATTATTAGGAAATATATTCAATTTTTCTGAAGATGTTGATATTGAAGTGGTATAAACCAAATTAAAAATATCGCATAATCTCATCAACTTATGTTCGATTTAATTGATACTTGAGACTTAGCGATTTTTTCACAATATTTCAATCAACAACATCAAAGATGCTATAGAGATATCAAGGAATACAAGATGGATTGCAAAGTAGCTACAAGGTATTTTTTTGCAATGTATATTTTGAATGGCATAACATATATAATTGCAATGTATATATAATTGCATGCTGCTAATATATAATCGCATGCTACTAATATATAATCTATTTATTCTCAAATTTATAAGATTGTAGCAGAAGCTCACTATAAGGAGTTGTAAATGTACAATATAATTATTTTGTATATAAATTAGTTACAAATACTCTTTGTAAATACATGCATTTACAATTTATTTCGCACAGATTTTATTTAAATTTAATTGGTGAATACAATTAGTTACATATTTTTAAATATCTTCCCCTCATTATATTGAAGAATAAATATTTGTAGAAAAACTGTCCAATAAATAGAAAGCACTTATGTGCGTGGGGACCACGTGCGACGATCACTAGTTATGATAAATACTCAATGTGTATATATATTTTATATCAATTTTTGTAACTCTTTATATTAATATATCATGTTTCTAACTTCTAGTAATATTGTCTAATAGTTTCTTCTAATCTTTTCTATTTGTATTCACAAATTTGGCTTTTTATACACATTCACAACAATCATACATACATATATATTTATATATTACCTTGCATTATAGGTGTATTTGTCGATATAATTTAATTGACATGTTTTGTGCCATTTATGTAGTGCATATACAAATATTTCACACATAGTTTTTTGTAATAATATAAAATTTAACATAATTTAATTTAAGAATTATATTACATTACTCCATGAATTATCTCTTATTTCATAGTTAAAACTTTTAATTAAGCTGAATTGAGAAAATTTCTTAAGCTAAACTAAAAATCCCTAAAAGTACTTTATACCAAAAAAAAAAAAAAAAAAAAAATCTAAGCATGAAGTTCGCTATTTTATGATATGAAAATTTTCATATTCTTTTTTCTTCACCGCTCAAGTCCATTTTGATGAGTTTTTATTCTTTATAAATATGCATGCTTTTATAATGTTTATAATTTCTTTTTATTGTTATGAACCAAGATAATTAAAAAAAAATTGAAGTCCTAATTTTGTAGTAAGTTAAATATATTTTACTACATACATTTGCTTTTGTCTCACCATTTTGGTACAACAAAATAATGGAGTTTCTGTCATGATCCTGATTGTTAAAAATAAATAAGAAAATAAGTGATTACAATTAATAAGTCAATATTTTGCAATACATGCTTGGCTAAATTTTTAATAGGCAAATAAGAAAAATATTTAAGAGAAATGATTCAACTTCAAGAATGTTTTTATGACATATATTTGCATATAAAATATCTAATGTTTCACTTATTTTAATAATTAAATTGTATTCAATACTATTTATCTTATTCTTCTAAATTAAGTGTCTTGTGTTATATATATATATATATATATATATATTAGTTGATAGCTTATTACTATAATTTATAGGTAGTATAACAATAAATATTTTTCATTTTCTCTTTCGTAAAATATTGGTGCATTATTAATTAATTTATATTTACTTAGTTTTATTTTTCTATCTTTTTTATTTTAATACATTTTTAACATAATGAGGAATTTTATTGATGTTAACAAAATCAATTATATATAAGAAGATAGAACATCCAAAAAATGATTGAGTTGGATTGATTGTATTTTTTGTTTCCATTCTCTATTTTCACCATTTTAAAATACATTTTCATCTTATGATTGTTTTACACATGATAAATGAAAATATAGCTAAATGTATTGTAAACGTTTTGAAAAAATGAGGATTGAAAATACTATTTCAATTTAATAGTGTTAAATATTTTAATGTAATAGTATTAATTTTTATTTTTTACTTAATTATGGAGTTCACTTTTTTCTTTATGTTTCATCAAACAAATTATATTGGTATAAAAAATATATTAACAAATTTGAAGTGCATCCATTGTGTAGAGAAAATAGAAAAGAAAATGATTATTTAATAAGAGTTTATGATGTGAGAAAATATATTATTAAATTAGTAGGTAATTATAGATATGAAAATGAGGAAAAAAAGAAGAAAATATTTTCATTGAAAGTACTACAAACAATCGCATTTTCTGTTTCAAATTAGTATAAAATATAAAAATATTATTTTAGAATACAACCAATCCAAGCCATAGCTCCTTGAATACATTTTTTCCCCCAAAAAAATCAACTGCCTTAATGGGGGATTGTGGGGGGTGGGGGGTGGGGTTACTTATGGACCTCAACCGTTATATCAAGCATAAAAATGAATGAAACTTTATAGTGTAAGTTTAATGTCTATTGCTAAGGTGTTCAGTATGTGAGGATGGAAAACTCCTTGTTTCACTCATTCATAATCCCTAGCATGAACTATATTGTGTGAATGACAAAATTCCATTGCACCATTAGTACTCGTGTGTATGTTGGAGGTTCATTCTTTGGCCGTGCATGTATTCAATTCTCCAAGTGGTGTTGATGTTTCCAAATTTTCCGCATCAAACTTCAGTCTTTTTGTATGGTCCAGCTTTGCTCTTATTTGGCCTCATTTTAAAGTTTGTTGCGATTAACAATCAGCAATGCAGCAGCAGAAATGGTCAGCAGCCTTGTGTACACTGTTTCACAGACATTTTCCAGCAAGATTTGTATACCTTTGGTCTTCATTTCTTCTAGGTCAGTGTCCAATTTCTGCTTTGTAGCATTTTGCATCCTAATATCTAGCACCCAGTGTTGTACGTAAACACTTTGTCCATGGCGGTTTTTAGTTATCATGCAGATTTTCAATTGCAACAACTTGTTCTTTGTATGAAGATTCTTAGTCTGTGTGCGTAATCAATTTCCAACTCCTTACAGCGGCTCTCTTCTGGTTTCATATCAGTGGACAACATTCCCAAGAGTAAAAGAAAATAAGGACTAGGTTTATTGGTCAAGGATAAATGTCCAGGAAAATTCTCCAAATAGTCAGCATACCATCATGCATTCCTAGTCTCATCATCTTCATCATTAATCATCCTCCAACGCCTACCATATGAACTAAAACATAAGGCTCTAATGTTTATTGTATGGATAAATTATATCCTAAACTACCACCCACCTTCCATTCTCCACTTGGAAATAGGTCCAGGATAGATTACCGCCCAAAAGAGAATTACAAGATGAGTTTTAGCAAAATTAAAACAAGGAAGCACTTACTTCCCGTACAGTTTTCCAAGATGCAAAATAAAATGAGTATTCTCAAAAAGCAATGAGAAATTAAAAACAAGATACAAGATATTAAGCCCATGATTCATTTGAGTTGCTTCGTGAGATAGCCCTTCCAAATTCGGCCCAAAATCTCTCCGGGAAAATCCATGTTGAAGCCCAACTTTGACCGCTACGAATCTGTTGCAATTCCAAGCCCCCAATTTTGACCGCCAAATTGTGGCAGATCTGGCGGTATACCAGCCGAAAAACTGGTGCTTCAAAACACTTCGATTCAAGCCCGGAGGGAGGAAACTGGTCGACGCGGCCCACGGGGCGCACAACCCGACTCATTGTGGCCCATCATCAATTGCTGAACGGTGGCAGGATCGAGTCCCAGAATCCGCCAAAGTAATCCAATTTGAAAATTGCCTCTCGCAAAGGTCCAAGGACAAGCAGCGAAAAATAGATCCAATTTCGCACAGTGAAAGTTGGATCCAATTTAACACATCAGATCAAAACACGATATTGCAGCCCCAAATCAACGTGTCAAAACCAAGATTAAACAAACGCAACATTTAAATGGTGTCATAAGAACCAATTGGCGCCGGTGCAATCTACAACTTTGCTCAAACATCAAAATCAAGACTTCACAATTTCAGCAGCCAATCTACAGAGCAGAATATTCTTCAAAGGCAATATAAAACCTCACATTTCGGCACCCCATAATCTGAACTACCTATCAAAATCCAGCAGCACAATAGCAAAATGTGCTCAAAATGCAACAACGTTCCAGCAGATTGTGCGAAAAGAAACCAAATCAGTCTCCCAATTGCCTCAATTGAATTCACCATGGCAGCAAAAATAAGCAATTACAGTACTCCAGAAGCTACCAAAATTAAGAGTAGGACGAGCAATATACTCAGCCAAAACATAAGCAAAAGTTGCTGTCAAAGAAACAGCAATAATACATCCCATCCAATCAGTGGGGTCCATATGCAAATCACAAATAATGTCCTGCAACCACAAACATTCTGGTAACATAACTCTTCCAGCTACCAAGATTCGCTGCAAAAATCAAAACCATTACTGAACGGGAACAGAGCACTTGAGATTATGTGCGCTCAGCCATAAAAAAAAACTCCAATCCAACATCTTTTGTTCCAGAAATAAAGACCAGCCAAGCAAAATTAATCTGTACGAGTCCAGTAGCAATCCAGAAAATCAGTAAACTACACTTTCAAGTCAAATTGACACTCTCAAGCAAGTGGATAGCAAAACACTGCTAGAAGCAGCGAGATTCAATCAAAAAGGAAACCTATTCGAGCTTCTCTTCTTATGGAAGAAACAGAAAGGAAAGTGTCTAGCTACCTCTAAAATTAGAACATTAGTCCTGAAAAGTAAATAGAAGATATCAAAACTACAATTGAGGCTACAAAAACAATTATGTGGAGAAATATTCATAACTATATCTATGTCACTTCAAACCTGAAGCATGGTACAAGTATTTAAATTAGTAAAAAGCCTTGACTTCAACAATACAGAACATTATATATAATCAGCGGGAAAGAGATCAGAGTTAACTTGAGAAAAATAATATTGCTTTTCTCTAGTTAAAATGATACAGCAGAATTGCAGAAAGTGGAGCTACATACAATCAGCTTTCCCATTTCAGAAAGTTTTAACAATAGAAAAAAGGAGCAGATGGAGGGAGGGGGAGAGTTTAATTGATGAATCATGAATTAACCATGAGAAAGAGCTTAGCATTGCTAGTCACACGAATAAAAAAAAATCTCAAGAAAAAAAAAAACACACATGAACATGCTGCAATATGCAGAGGCTTATCTAACTTGGGGACAGCAACATGGAAACTTATACCCACAACAGCAAACTCAATGGAATGAATTTCGTCAGAAGATATATATGTATATATATATGGAGTGAATTTTAATGCTCCGAGTACATATATACGTATTCATGTTTACTTGTCTTCAGATAGATGAAATTGACTTTGGCTTCTCCATTACTACCTCAAAATATTAAGTTAGATCAAAAGATTATTCTAATGAGAGTTCAAATTGACAAAATCAATAACTTTTTTTTTCGTGCAGATAAGAGTTGTAAAAAAAACTAATTGCTCACACAAAAAGGAACACAAAAGAAAGAAAATAAAAGCCATTGAGGAAGGTAGCAACACTCATCTTCTGCGATGCAATGGCAATGCAGTTTTGCCCTTTTTGGGTTCTGGATGCAACTGCACTACACTACAACTGTACTTCAATAGTTTTAAGCCACTTCAATTGTTAGAAGTGTGATAGTTGTGGGAAAATTTTCAGATTGTGGGGTTAGTGGATTATAATAAAATTATAGACATGACCTTATTGAATCATTTCTTAAAAGTTAAAACTAATTTAGAGGATAAATTTGGAACACTAATAAATTGGTATCCAAACTACTTTTTAATGGTGATTTTTTTATGTTTGCCTTCAAATTTCATTATCCATATTACTTAATGGAACAATTTGACAGCATTTTCTCTAAAAATATAATATAAACTTCCATTTGTGAGACAAAAATGTCTTTTCTTTTACAATAGTATAGATTTGGCACTTACGAGTTGGATCAAGTAAAAGCACATAAAGTCATTGATTATACTACATTTCAACATGCTCAATTGACTTTCCTCTAGTTAAGTCACATGTTGCCATGAGGCATGAAGTACAAAAACATTTCCTCAGCTAATTATCATAATCCATCCATGCCAATTAGATATAGTAAGTTAAGGATAACTTAAATTGGACATGTTTGCAGCAAAAATATGGTACCCAAAAAGGTAGTCTATTGATTGGTTGATGCTCTACAAACTATCCAAAGAGCACGGATATTGTGTTTCAGTCTAATCAGCACAAGAAACCAAATTAGAAAATCAAATGGAGAAAAATACTAAAATTCATACCTGGACACTATTTTCCTCCATTGTATCTCCTTGCCGTCTCATGTAAGGTTCTAACCTACATTCACAAATCCTATCAACCCTTCTTAAACCACAAAACAAACAAGACAAAATAATGAAGCAAACACGTTTAGTCCCCCAACAGAACACATTAAATTTGAATTTTAAACATTCAGATAGTCAGACGCATTAATGTAGAAACTAACGCAATAAAGCCTCGTATCACAACCAACAAACAATTATATATTTGGTAGGGGAATGGGCTAATACAATTAATAATATTCACCAATAGTACGTATATTCATTGGTCAACAAATTGGTCATTGCTGTGATTTTATTGCGATCCCCTGCCATGCTAATTGCTTAACTACCCCTTCCACCTAGATCCAACAGAATCCACACAAATAAATAAATAAACATAAAAGACATCTAAAGCCCACAAACATAAATTCACAAAATAAAAATTCAAACACCCCAAAAAGATTAAGAAATCACAAAATGAACACAAGTATATTTGCATATGGGTTGATAGTACCTCCGGGGCAGCATTTTTTTGCTTCTCGTACAGCTTATCGGAGAGATTACGGAAAACCGCTTCTGGAATCACAAATAGCACATCTTCCATAGAAAACCCGCAAGAAAAAGTTATTATCTCTTTTTCATCAGAGTTAGATGTAAACTTACTCGTATTTGTACGTATAATTGGGCGGCTATCACCTGGGTTTAACTCTAAAAACTATGGCAACCAAGAAGATACACAAAACCCTTGGCATCGGTGGAGCGAAGATGACGGGGGTGAAGAGAGGAACGGAGAAATTGGTGGTAAAGGAAATTGCACACCGTCGGTGATGGAGAAGAAATTGTGCGGCCATGGAGAAACAAATTGGAGAAAACAGTGACAGATGAGAGATTAAATTTTAATTTGAGTTTTTATTAATTTAGGATGAGTTTTTAATAGAAAATTAAAAAACTTCATTTAATTAAATAAGTTTTTAATAATAAAATTTTATTATCGGTAGTATTTTTTTGGTGCAATGAACCAATAACATACAATCAAAATTTACCATTTTGCCTATTGCACATGTTACAAGTTAAATATACTTATTATATTGTTATGTTATGATTTTATATTTTAAATCTAATAATATATATTAAAAATACATTTACAATCATCGTGTGAGGTAAGTACAATGAGATTGTAGACTACTCCAAAAAACTTAACTTGCAAAAATATTTATTACTTTTTATTCAAACTGGCAATGGTTGCACACAGTCCCCGCACACATAAATGCTTTCTATTTATTAGATAGTCTTTCTACAAATTTTTATTCTTCAATATAATGGGGGAATGATATTGAAAAATACGCAATTAATTGTATTCACCAATCAAACTTAAATAAAATTTGTGTGAAAAAAATTATAAATGCATGTATTTATAAAGAGTATTTGTAACTAATTTACATACAAAGTAATTATATTGTACATTTACAACTCCTTACAGTGAGTTTCTGCTACAGTCCTATAAATTTGAGAATAAATAGATTATATATCAATAGCTTGCAACTATATCTGTCATGTCATTCAAAATATGCATTGCAAAATAATACTTTGTAGCTACTTTGCAATCCATCTTGTATTCCTTGATATCTTTACAGCATCTTTGATGTTGTTGATTGAAATATTGTGAAAAAATCACTAAGTCTCAAGTATCAATTAAATCAAACATGAGTTGATGAGATTATGCGATATTTTTATTTTGGTTTATACAACTTCAATATCGACATTTTCAAAAGATCAAATATCTTTACTAATAATAATAAAACAGATATATTTTAGATTGTCAATAAGGATAAAAGTAGTACAGCTATGTAAATAGCTATTAATATCATACCGAAATATAGTATTCTCATCATTCTTTTTTCTCTTTGTGATACCTTTCTGTAACCTTGTTAGAAAAGTATATATTGAACAAAATATAACTTATTGTAACTTATTGAAAGTATATGTTTGTCATACCTTTGTAAGATCTCATCCTTTTACCAAAGCAATCTGTTTTTTTTTTTTCTGTCAAAGTAATTCACATTTTTATAGTTATGGAGTGTTAGTTAAAACTTAAAATTTGAAAAATCAAACAATATAAATATACCTTTTTGTTTTTTGCTTTCTTAGGACTCGTAGAATCCACCTTCCCAAATCATTCCCATTTATCCCCACAACAGCTTTCCAGCCTAGACTGAATATTTGCAACTTGGAAGGCTACAACAACCAATTTTTACATAATACAAATATCATCATAATTCATCAGTGCAATCAGTTTATAGTTTAATAATGTATTGAGTACGGAAGATGTTATATTGCATACCCTTTGAAGTTAAGTTTGTGATTGTGATTCCTTCCACATACACCATGATTCCATTTGCTCATCGAATTCTTGCACGCAAGTAGAAGTTGGAGGAATAAAGTTTTTAGTAGATCCATCTTCACCTAAATAGACAAAATTAAAAAATATTACTACTGTTAATATATCTATTGTCATTTTAACAATTATTTGTAATCAATATTTTAATTAATTCATTAAATATGTAGTAGGATATATATAAGTTTTAAGTACATATAATTTATATCATAGGTTGATGATAATATACTAAATTCCTTACATATTAAAGATTATTAGAAAGACCTCCATAAAATAAATTCTTATTGGACTATGTATGCATAATTACATAATGGAAAATGCTATGCTAAAAAATAAAATTGAATACAGAAAAAGTTTAAGTAATATAACTCTTAATTATGGTTATCATGCAACTTTGTAAAAATTTCATAGAATACTATGTTCCTTGTATAAATTCCTTGAAGCCCACTGATTTGTTTTTTCTTAACCAATATTCTTGTGGTTCTTTTAGAAACACCTTGCGAAAGAGCAATATATAATTGGCCATGACTGAAAACGTGATCAGGTATATAAATTCCAACATTTTGGATTGTTTGTCCTTGAG
This sequence comes from Jacaranda copaia, assembly GCA_014898725.1. Lineage (NCBI taxonomy): Eukaryota > Viridiplantae > Streptophyta > Magnoliopsida > Lamiales > Bignoniaceae > Jacaranda > Jacaranda copaia. The sequence goes on from JACGDI010005532.1 coordinate 159,889, forward strand.
ATTTGTTAATTGTTAATGCAAAGCTTAATCTAACAAGGACCTATCGGTATGTCATTTCAAACGGCATTTTTGCTTCTTCTGATGTTTTTAAAGAAATGCACGGCCAGGAAACTTTTGTTCCTTTAATTCTCCAATTAGAACTTCTGCATAAATTACATTTCTAACAAATCTCTAGTAGATTAATCTAGTGCCATTACACAACCTAATTTTTGGATCAATATTTCTTAGAAGCATAATCGGTGCCCCTTTCTTTAAAGTCAACTTGTGAGGTGGGAGATTTTCAGGAGAAAGGGAGTTTAGAAATTCCAGCAAATATAAATTGTTTAGATCATCTAGCACAAAGTCAAATGAGTAATAGATAACTTCATCTTCACCTGGGAATGCTTGAATTAATTTTTCATTCCGCTTATTGACATCATCATTCAATAGAGTTATGAGTGCTCTGCCTATCATTTATTCAGGATCATAAGTATGGGAATCAAGAGCTCCAAAAATTGATTCTATCAAATGCTGAATTGAATGTTCACCTTCCTATGGTATAGCTATAGAATCTGGAATTCTTATCATATTATCTTGTACGGTAGGTTCTTCGCCATTACCGACATGGAGCAAAAATTCAAAGAAGCTTTGATCATGTTGAGCTCTAACATTCTCAATCAAGTGGAGAACCATAATGGTGGGCCATAAATGTGACTCAACAATCCTTGTCTTCACAGCTTGTGATTTAGTACCCCCAACAACAACAAGAATAACTTGATAAAAATCACCTCCTAGTATTATTATTTTCCCACCAAATGGTAAGTCAATTTCAATCATTTCTCTTAGTGTTCGGTCAACAGTTTCAATTGCCTTTCTATCTACCATGGAAGCTTCTTCCCAACTAATTGCTAATGCTTGAGCTAATAGTTGACACATCCCTGAGTGCTTATTGAAATTACACATAGAGGTTGAATCCAACTTTATTGGTATTATAAGTTTTGAATGTGCTATTCTACCACCTAAAAGTTGGTTAGCTGTAATTATTGATGTTGCTGTGGCTAGTACTATGAACCTATCCTTATGAAAACTCACAAGTAAAGCTTGATATAGAAATGTTTTTCTAGTTTTGTCAGGCCTATCTACAAAAAAAAACTGCATTGTGGCTACCCATAATTGCAACAGAAATGTGTTAAATGCATATAACTGACCTGAATTCAGTTTGCTAATTACATGTAGATCATCTTCTATGATTGGTATGGCTAGGTCATCTTTTATTGAACTAGAGGCATTACCTATGTCAATATGGTCTTCACATATCTGAAGCAAGTCAAACTCTTTCAAACTTCTCCAATGTTGCAAAAGTATATTGTTTAATTCATGTAGCAGTCTATTCATAATAAGCACATTATTTATGATACTTGAAGAAGAATAGTCTTCGATCATGTAAGCATAATTCTCTTCCCACAATCTTTTTACTCCAGTCAGTTGACAATAAAGTAAGATGGTGGCAAACAAATGCCTGAGAGTAGAAGTCATTCTAACAATTCGTGCCTTAATTAAGCACTAGCGAATACTATCATCTTCTTTGAGAAGATCGTATGCTTCGCAGCTCGCTTAAATGTTAGGTAATGCACGTTGTTCACTGTCAATAAATCATCAAATGATTTTGGACCTCTAACATGACTGAGTTGTATGTGTAAATAAAACCTCTCTCCTTCAGTAGGTGACATAGCATATACTCGGCTTATGACTTTTTGTTGTGTTCTCATTTTTTGCCAAACTTTTTCTCTTGTCATCCATCGATAATATTTAGGAAATTCATTGTACAAGTATTTGTTGACTTCTCTATCTTCACTTCAAACTCTAAAAAACTCTGTTAACATAGTCTAGGAGTTTCTCTCATAAGATAACACATCAAAAATCATTTGAGAACGATAAAATTACACTTGTTGCATATTTGGAAGGTGAATTTGTAGTTGTACAATAGATGGATAGATTCTACTCAATGGAAACTTATAAATCTTCCATAATGCCTCTAGAACACAAATCTATCTTCCATCAATATACTGACTGACCTTATCATAATATTGCTCTGGGCGTACCTTAAATACTACATAGTCAGGTCCTTTGTAGATATATTTGTATAAGTACTTTATACTTTTTATGCTACTACATATTTCAACATTTATATGACAACCATACTTCAAAAGTAACCAAGCATTATATGGTACAACCCAACCATTGTCAACAACTACATCACCGTTGCGATCCAAAGAAATATATCTATTATCATTATGACGTCGATATATTGGATAATAATCAATTCCCTGTATAATGTAAAGTGCAAATAGCTTAGGATAGTTTTTCTTGCAAATTCCATTTTTCATGCAAGGAGCTTATGCATTCATTTGTCTGCACAAACCATGTATCATACGTCTCAAAATAGCTTCATATAACATAGGCATGTCATTTTTATCAAAAATTTCTGATTTGACTATGTTATTGTACTCATCTGGTGTGTTGTGCTTGTCATTATCATCTAGGATCACCAACATATGAGCATTAGGTAGACCTATTTTTGGAATTCAATTACATGAACATGTGCAAGCACCTTTCCATCAATGCCCCTAAAATAACTATCTTTTTTGTGTTCTTCAAATTTAGCACGAAAAATTCTAGTTAACAAATCAAGCCGATCTTAAGGTGTTTGTTCAACTTGAAACTCATTTTGTATTTCTTGCCATGATGGATTGCATGTTATTATGATAAAGAGATCTGGCTTACCATATTTTTGAACCACTGACATTGCATCTTAGTATCTCTGGTACATATCATGCAAACTTCCAACAAAAGATGATGGCAAAATTGTGCGGCGTCCCACATTCCCCATGTCAAGAATGTTATAACATAAAATCATAATCTATGCAAATAGAAAAATGAGATTAAATATAATATTCATTAAATTTACTAGCATCATTTTCTCTAACGTTTAAGCAATCTTGAAGACCTTGATATAATTTAGCTCTAATTTCCTATTGATGTGATCTTATATATCTGACCTTTTGTGTTTTGATCTTCACATGATTGTCCACAATGTATTGTTGCAACAAACGTCCCATATACAAAATGACCAAGGGGTTTTGCATTCAAATCTAATGTAATCAATCATTGTTTTATGTTAAAAATCATTAGCATATTTATCTACTATTTTTAAGTAAAGTAATAATAAAGATTACCTGTATCATATATTGATAATAATCGCAACAAGTTACTTTATTACCATCAACTATATGACAATCACTATCCTATCCATATGTGCCATAAGGAAGTAGCAGAGGATACTATAAAGGATCATAATAACCTAAGAATTCCTTGATATTCATTAGTTGGCTTGCAATTGTTTGAACAACAATATCTCTATTAGCAGCATCAGCTGTTTCTTCACCAACAACTATAATAACTGCAACTTGTGATGCAGTTGGAAGTATATACTGGTTATGTCGAGTCAGTCACTCCTTAATTAGTAGCTTGCAATTCTGAATATCAAAACACTAAGGAAGTAGACGTAGTACATGCACATATGGATTGTGTGCATCAAGTATGCATTTAATCTTATCAATCAACTCCCTATTCAATCCTTTATTCTCGAGCAAATGGTTTTCAATCTCATGCTCCGTATCATAAATAAATATCTGAATATATCTCAGTTTCATTCTAGGAGGTAGTAACAACATACCAATCCTATGATATATTGATCCATGAGCTCTAAAGGAATATACCCCCTGATGGCCTATTGCTAGACTTTCATCTAGTTTAACACGCATTAAGGTAAATGAAAAGACATGGTTGAATGAATGAATATTTTGCCTAAATATCCTACCTTCAACAGATTGATCAATGAATAAATTGTGGAGCCTTGGAGAGACAGGAATTTCAGGCAGAACTATTTTTCCTCCATTGCAACAAAAGTTTCGCATTTCACTAGAAAATAAATTTGCCTGACACCACAGATAAATAGTTGGAGTTGGGAGTTATAACCGAGGACATCCTTGCTTTCATAAAAATATCTTGTAGAATTATAGTAAATATTTGGATGTCCTAATCTATGAATCATTTCATGTACTATGGTATTAGCGTTGTTATTGTACTCATAATTTATGTCCACATTATTATTCATTTCGACATTGATATTTGGACCTGCATTATACATTTTATCAATTTGCAAATATTACATTGAAAGTACAAATATAGAATGAGATTATAAATATTCATGTAATATAACATCATAATAATACTTTGATACACTTAATTTGGACAAACTTGTAGATACCTTCTCTATGTGAAGTTGAAGCATAGGATGTTGACCCTTCATATTGATTAGATGGAAGCATACTTGAAACAAATGTTGAATAATTCAAAGGAGTCAAGCGATTTCTTCCAATAGTTCGATGACGAACATAAGATGCTATGGTACATAGAAATAAATGAAGGTAATAGTTCCCATTTTAAACCTGATAAATAATTTAGGTTCTTATAATTTTTCTCGAACTTACTATATAATTTACTTTAATCAAGGAAACTAATATGTACAATTCAGCTAATTCTTTTCATAAATGATGGACGATTTAATTTATTTATTTGAAGTTGAGTTAAAGGTGAGTTAAAAATGAATTCATATAGTAAGATATTCCCCCAACTATAGAGTGAAATGTGAATGTTGATCATCCTACAAATGATAGCAAATTTTTGGAAATGGTAGAGGATGAAATATATCAAGTAATATATGAGGAAGCAATATTTAAATGCTTAATTCAATTTTTGGAATAAAACAACCATGGAAAAGAAAAATGAATTGAAACAAATATGAGATTACACATGTAATTTAAAGAAAGAATAACAAAATATTAGGAAAATAGTATTTTTGTACATGTATCAATTGACATTTAAGCATGTGATGTAAATGACTGTGGTTGATTTGCATCCACTAAATTAACATTGATTGGCATTGGAATTGATCGAGTCTGGCAACTTGTAGCATCAATATTACGTGGAATTCTTGTTATTGCATAATAATGCTCCAGTTAGCGAAAATTTAATTAGTTTTTAATATATATATATATATATATATATAGAGTGTCATGTTATCTTGAGGTTTAATATTATTAATCCATTAAAATGAATAAGTTAATAAGGTAGATGCTTTTACATAAATTAGTAGAACTAGTTGGGTGTTAACTTGTTATTGCCAGAGCAAAACTCTGTCGATTTTTACAATAGAAATTAGTAGGTGATATTAACTAACATAAATTATAAATTTAATATCCATAATATTTTATCTACCTCTATTGTTTTTTGTACGGTATTTCTTACTTTACACTATTGGAATAGTTGAAGTAATCTTGTTGAACAATTTGGTTGATATTTAAAAAATAAACTAATCATAATTAGTCCGTAATGCAGTTGAAGTTGATTCAGTTCTTGTTGAATGAGCACTTGTAATTCTTGCTCTTCAAATTTGATAGTATCGTCATCTTCTTGCAAGATAATTTTCTCATTCTTCTATACTCATTCATTGCCTTCTCTCTTTGGCACGAATACGATCTCTTTCTTTTCTACTCTCAACTTCAGCAGATGCAGTAGCTAAATTTTGTATCAATGATTCTAGTTCCATTACTATATTATACTCTGTATGAGATTAAGATTGGAGAAATAATTTTTGAAAGAACTCAAGATATGAATGTAGAGTGTACAAAATTAAAAGAAACAAATTTTTTCATATACATTGCAGGGGTAATTACATAGGGAAAAAAATATTTATTTAGTTTTTATTATACATTTTTAGCAACTGTATTTGATTTTAAAGTCAGTGTAGATTTTGTGGTAACTAAAAGTATATATTCCTTTTTTAGTAATAAACTTTTCATTCTTTCAAATTAAACTAAATAGTACTTTAACATAAAATACTTTATATCTCCAAATCATCATTTATGCAATGAAAGGATTTATAATCATATATCTATCCTTACCTATAAATAGATATACATTATAAAATAATATGGAAGAAATATATTTTTGCTTTTTATACAATCTTCGTCATATGTATCTACAAAAAAGACTTCCTAAAAGTACTTATTAAAATCTCTGTGAAGTCAACAGACTTATGGAAATCTTCCTAAGTTAAGATCAAGCATTACTTTTAAATATAGTTTTGTAGGAAAGTACATGACAAAAAAGAGGCTAGATTACTTTCCCGAAGAATTTTATTTCTCATTTTAAGTGGAATAAAAAAGATATATTTAATATCAATTGATTGCTTTTTTTCTTGTATATATTTTTCATTTGACAGTTTGTTATATGAATATACCACGTGTACATAGGACAAATTCAGTAGGCATCAAAGAGTGAGGACAATTTAAATAATTTAATGAAACAATTATATAAGGAGAACAAAATATCTGAAAATGAAGAGAAGGGAAAACTTAAAAAAGCACCAAAATGGATTTAGTTTAAAGTTGCTAATGTGTCTTATGATCTTATTCCAAAGGTTTGCTGAGGAATGTGTGTAAATTGTAAACCAATATCCGCAGTTAATTTCTTTCAATGAGTACCATTTATGACATTTTAATATATGCTATAGGATTTTTCCATTGAGTTGATTAATATAATGTTAATTTGTTTGGAAATAGTACGCTGCTTAAAAAATCTATTATTATTATTTAGGAATTGATATAAAGGTCTAGTAAAAGAATTCTTAAAATTTATTATTTACTATCTCTCGTTTAATAGTGTTTTGGCTAAGAATTTTTACCTAATCTTTAAATTAGATAGGCGGGAAAACCATTAATACATAAAATTGTAGATAATAATGATATATTTCAATCATTAGTTACCTTTTACTACAGAGAAAGAAAAATACACCTAACAATATAAAATACAATGAAAATCAAATTATATAGTAATTTAATGTAAAACCAACCCACCCCCGCCCACTTCTTCACTCGCCATTTTCTCCTAACCACTTCTTCCCGAAACTACAAGAACACATCTCCACTTTCTATTTGACAAATCATCATTGGAATTGCTTTGAACAAAAGAATTGTGAAATTGGTGGGGTGCACTTCAATTACACAAATAGACACGTGAGTGTGTGGCACGCCATGAGTTGGAATAGAATGGCACGTTAATTGAAGTAGGAACAGATTATGAAAAACTTAAGCACGTTGGAGACTTATGCCTTTCGAGTTTTTTTAGCATGCAGATAAGTAAATTCCTTTTTACCTTTTAACCATTAAAAAAAAGTTAAAATTTTTTATTTACTAACTATTGTTTTGGGATTGAAGAGCATTTGATCTTGCCCACTATAAAAAATTATTCAATCACTTTAATACAAAGAGAAAAGGAAACTACATATCTTACATAGTAATATATTATTAATGAAAAACATAGTATAATGAAGTTGATTCAAATAAACCATTTATTTTGTAAATTGATGGTTAACAACTTATAAATTGTTTATATATTAATTTTATATTGCACCACTTCCTCAATTAAAAAGTTCTTAAAAGTCATACCTCGGAAAGGATAATATGGCACTTGATGTGTTATTATCTAATGAGACTACCACATAGTTAAAAAGAGCTTATATCATTCTTTGCAGAAAAAGAGGACAAAAAAATATCACACACTGAAAAAGAACATAGAAGAAAGAAACAAAAAATACATAGAAACAAATATTTTTTTATGAACAGGAGAAAGATTATAAAATTCAAAGAAACACATACATGATATATTTTTGTATCAATTTTGATTTATAATTGTCTTTCAACCAATAGTAATAAATTTGTATTTCTAAAATTTGAAGCTAATAATAAATTAAAAACAATACATTTTGCACTAATAGGCCTCTTTGCATGTGCACTGATAGACTCAATGCTAACAGTCCTCAAACCAATTGTAGCGAAGGAATGTTCCTAACTTGCTATACATTTTTGTGTTTTAGTATTTCTTTGTATCATTCTACGTCCCTAATGGATTCTACATGCATAAATACGCATTTTGGCCATAAATACCTATGGGTAAGAATGGAATAGAACACTGCGTGAAGAAGACTTATGAAGCATAGACAAGAAAGTTGACACTTAGTATGCATCAAAATAATGTGTTCTTCAAGCTACACATTAGGCATTAATATGAATGTAGGGCATGTACTAACCTATACCCTTGAGCTAGAATGCAAGACGATGACAATAGACATAAGGATTCAAGTTTGCACAACTACATAAAAAAGAACATCTATTTATAGGGCAGACATACGCAAATTTATCCAACCCAACACAACCAGAGCTTGAGCTTCCTAAGGCAAAATGATTTGAATGCTATGCTCAAGGGTCCTGCCTACTTTGATGAATCAAGTTCACGTTCACCAAAAGTTAAGTCCTGAAAGTTATTCAAGCATATTGATTAGAGAAGATAAACATAAAACAACAATAGATGAAACAGAAAATTCAAGACGAAACTTCCTTAAGTTTATGAATTATTTGTGAAATAAATTGAATACAAATAAAAAAAACTCAACATATATCAATTTTTTCAATGAAGATCACATAAATATTAACACCATGATTTAGAGGAGAGTAAAAAACCTAAATATTTTTCTTAATTAGCCAATATACTCCACTGCACGCAAGAACCTTACTGGGTCCACAACAAACATGCCTCAAAATATAATGAAAGAGATACATAATCAAAGCCAAAAATACAAAGCTTAAAATTCAACCTAATGCTCGACCTTCAATCCCTCCATTAATTGGCAACACTTTTTGCTAGGATCAAATAATGAAATTCAAAACTCAAAACTTAACAGTATTAATTTTGTTGCAATGGAATTTGAATGTAAATGGTTTCTAAATGTAGACAGCAACGAGGGAGGATAAAACCAAAAGATTTAGATGAATTATTAAGATGGGTGAGATAGGAATTAGGAGTTATGAAATTGTAGGTAAGTGGGGTTTTAATAAAATTACATTAGTGGCCTTGTTGAGTTGATTTATTAACCAACTTAAAGAACAAAGTGGGGGAAAAAAATTAGTATCCAAACTGTTGTTTAATGGCGCAATTTCTATTGTGTCATCCGATTTAAATTTTCTTTTTTAAATTTTTGGGTGGATGAAAGGACAATGCTATAATTACTCACAAAAAAATTGCCATAGTAGACATAAAATAGGCTTCTTTTTATAATAGTATAGAATATAGATAGATTTTTAAGTTTTCACAATACAAATACTACTAGAATATAAAAATATATAAATAAATTGGTATAACAAACTATATATTCGTAATAAGTGAGATTTGCAAATTTATGTAATAATTACAAATAAAATATATAATTTGAAATAAAATTAAAACAAAAGTAGATAATAAAAAAATTCATTGGAGCAATATTGTGATTCCCGCTTATATTAGTAATGTACAGAAAAGTAAAAAGAATAGTGGTAGAAGATCATCATCATCATCAAGATTTCCTCTAGTGATTTCATTATTAGATGAAGGGACATAATAATAGAAGCAAATTTTTCATGAGTTGTTTTTCATTTTTCTCACTTCCTCAATGAAAGTAAAATTAAAAATTATACATCAAAAAAGAAAATTTGGGGCTGGACTTTTATGTTTTTGGCTAGAAAAAAAGGACAAAAAATTAATCACACATTTAAAAGGAACGCAAAGGAAATAAACAAAAGAAATTGAAACAAACCTAAAAGAAAATAAGGCGCTAGAATTATATTTTTCTTTGCCTAAAGGGGGGGGGGGATAAAAAATTAATTACACACTTAAAAATCACAAAAAAGAAACTAAAAAAAAAGTTTGAAACAAACCTAAAGAAAATATAGTGCTGGAATTATAATGCAAACATAAATGTAGGCAATATCTTTGTACACAACAACAATGGAGTCTTGACTTTTAGTTGTGGGTATAGGATATCAATTGCAGGGAGAAATCTAATAGTTGCAAGAAGTAGTTTGAAATGAGTTAGTGGATAAAATGGGGTTTACATATGATGGGTCAGTGGGATTTATGAAATATCATCCAATTTGGTATCCAACAAATTAAATTCTCCATTTTGTCCTTTAAACTAATTTTTTCTTTTTAAATTTTGGATATATGAAAGGACAAATTATGTAAATAATCAAAGGTAACTTCCACATTAGTCACAAAAAGAGCTTATCTTTTATAATAGATAATAGATACTTGGACGATTGTATCACAAATACAAGCGAACTTACAAAATCTTTTGTCTTTGCTTTTATTTAGGGAGACCAAGATGAGTTCATCTGTATAAACTTCTTCTCAGTCATGTCCAACATAATGAAGAACCAGTGATAATGGCTATTAATAGGGAATCTAATAAATTGGCACTTGTTCAACATAATTTGAATTTGGCTCTTTTAGGAACTTCTGCGTGCATAATTGACCAATAAATTTTGGAATTTCATCTTGTTTCATAGCACACCTTTTATTTTCTTTCTCAAGTTCTCTTAAAATTTCCTCCTACCAACAAATAATGTTGGAACTTGTTAAATCAAGTTATTGTAGTTGGAAATACAAAACAAACACTACATACCTGCATGTACAAAGTCATACACCAAATATTATGATCACATTTTTCTCTGAATGAAGGGTTGCGTAAGGTCTTCATATAGCAATCAATTAAATTTGACCTCAACTCTTTTTTGAACAATAGATTGCACAACACATACCTCCAATTTGAAGATCAAGCCCCTCCTAAACAGTAATACTACAACAATAAATAATCATATTACTCAAATCATAAAATTACTATAAAAAGAATAATGTGTATTCATGTTAATTACTCCATTTTATCTCATTGCAAATATGAGTCAATAATTTCTCTATCTTTATCAGATATCTCAGACCACCCTCTATAATCTATTCATGATCGAAACTAATTAAAGAAGTTCTCAATATTTGATAATTTGGAGTTTGTAGATATAATCACTATCAACTCAGTATTTTGGATATCCTTTATCTTTTCCTATAAAAAATGCAATACACATATCCAATACTTTAGTCCAGCTGTGTAGTTTTTTTTTTTTGTAATGCAATTCAGTATTTGTATCACTTAGATCAAGTATAAAAACTCCAAAATGCAGTATTTAAAACTAGTATACACAAACTTTCTTTTTCTTGCCATGGTTTTTATTAGCAATTTGCTTTACTCTTGTCCTTTGTGGAGTGGTGCCAGGTGAAACAGTGTCCATTTCTTTTCTTTTTTGGGTTGTCTCACCTTGTTCTGGCATACTTTTCGTGATAGAAGCTATGGTCGTTTCCAAGGGTAGAACACCCCTAATTCAAGACTTTTAGGGTGACTTCCACCACCATCATCTTCGTCTTGCTTTTTCACTTGCTACTCTTTTTCATCTTTCTCTTACTCTTTTTCTTCATTTTCTTATTTCACCTTGCCTTTCTTTCTTTTTTCCTCCTCTCCTCTTTCTTTCTCTTCCTTTTCTTTTTTGTCATCTTCTTCCTTCTTCTTTTTCCTCATTCTCTTCCTCATCTTCTTCCTCTTCTTTTGGCTTTTTTTCTGTTAACATTCTTTTATCTTTCTTCTTTTGAGCCTCAACTCCAATAGTAAGTCCTTTATTCTCAAAAAGGAAAAGTTTTTCTTTTAGCAATTATATCTCTTTTTCTTTCTCACTTAACATTCCTTGCAAGCTATACACATCAATAGTTGGTTCTCCATGATATATTGGTAACAACAATTTCTCCTCATTGGGAAATGGATAAATATCCACAACTTATTCAAACATAACTCTACAGTTTAGTTTTTAATTTTATATGTACATAAAACTATTATAATAACAAAGATAATGAACATAAGTTATTACCATATTTCTAGTAATCACCTTGAATTTTTTGTCCGCATAAGCAACTTTCATAGGGATCTTACCCTCCTACCATTAAAGGAATAATGGAAATGAATGCAATGAATTTGTTATTTCCAAGCAAGGAATCTATTCATAAACCTAAGCCTGTCATTCAAAAGAAGAATATGTAATGTTGTAGTTACTCATTAATAGTAATAAAAAATATTAACAGTAACAATGCCATTAACTTACCATCAAGCCTATATTGCATCCATCAAAGTATTTCTTTTTTTAGACTTGTCCCCATTTTACCTCCTAGATGCACCAAAATCGCATCATGCAAAAACTTAAATGCACCAATTTCCTATGCATAAAGGCCAATGAAAGATGAATCATCCACGTACGGTAGAAGGAATCTATGCATCAAATAGTTACTAGTTGGAAATAAAATACATTTGAAAACTAGTAGTATGTGTATCTTAACAAAATCATCTACATCTAGATCGCTATGCTTTTCTACCAACTCATTCAATCTTTTACAAATTTCCACTTGAGTGATTCATATCAAACTTCATAGGTTGCCCTATATGTTGCAACCCCGCAACAATATAAAAGTCCCTCGCAGTGAAACAAAGTCTAATATTGTTATCGAAAATAAAAGAACAAGACCTAATATCAAACCTTCTTAAGAGAGCTTCAACTCTAATAACACTATTACTACTCAATTTACTTAAATCGGTGACTTTAAGATACGCAGAAAATGGGGTCCTCTTTAGCACTTCAGTATTTCTGAAGCTTATCTTACTGTCCAACTCTTTGATAATTTTTTAAGGTACCATGGAAAGCATCAAGAATATAGCTCGGAGTCTTTGTCACCTTCGATAATTTGTTGTGCACTTTCTCAAGTTTTAACCATTATTTTTGTAGAAAAGAGAGACATGCATAACTATATAAATACTGCTTTGGAGGTTTTGGAGCCACAGTCACAATTTAAATACCAAAAGTTTAAATTTTTGTACCACAAAGATTGCACAGAATACCGAATTAGAGGTTTTGTGTATTGCAACTCACAATTTAAATACTGAAAGTTTGAATTTTTGTACCACAAAGATTGCATAGTATATTGAATTGGAGGTTTTGTGTACTGCAACTCACAAGTTAAATATTGAAAGTTCCAACTTTTGTAAAAACCATTAAAGCAAACTGCACAACATACTGATTTGGAGGTTTTGTGTACTATAAAGTCAAGATTAAAATACTAAAAACTTGAATTTTGCTAACAAAAAAATTGGAACATAATACTGAATTGGAGATTTATACTGCAAATCACAATTTAGATATTGAAAATTTGAATTTTCATACCACATCATTGGAAAACAATATTAATCATATTAATCATAAGTTTGCAGGAATGGGTGCCCAAGAAATGCTTAAACATGTTGTATACACATCGTATACACCATAAATTAGATGATATCTCTAAAGTTCAGTTGCAAACAACTAATATACATTACACTTCATATGAATTATATAATTACTAAGTTTAGATAACTATGAATCATACAATTCAAACAACAATTGAAGTACAAACTGGCATTATTCAAGACCAAAAAACTTATATTAGGAATATTTTTAATTAAAAAAAAAGACCAACAGTGGTGAATTGAGTCAAAATCCTTCCTAAAATAATTAAAACAAACATCAAATAAGAAGCAAACAAAGTAATGTACTACATACTCTTCTATATTTCAATATAAAATAAAAAAATAAAAAATTACACAACTTACCTCGTAGGCTATGAAATTGATGAGCGAAAATAGAAATGCCTCTAGCTACGACCACAAAAAGAATGGAGAAAAGTCAATATGCAAACAATAAAGTAAAAGAGATGAAGATTTCGTTGAACACCAACGTGAAAAATGCAAGTAGAGCCTCATTGCTGCGTTCATCATGTTTGCATAGATGGAAGGAATAGAAAGAGAAAAATATGAGGGAATGGGAAGAGAAAACGTGAGTTGTGGGGGGGGGAGTTATGTGATAACAACTTTGTTAGTGGGAAAGTGGAGAGGTTTTTGTCATTTTCAATTTAAGTTAGGACTTTTTTGTCTTTTTACTTCGAGTGGGAAGTGAATTCTAAATTTAAGTTGGAAATGGGGAGTAAAAACTAAGAAAAGGGTGGTTGGGGACTGATTCCAGAAAGGTAAGTTGGTTTGGGGATTTTTGGACAATTAATTGCACATTGTACTTTAAATAAACCTTGCTATCATTTCATATCTTTAGCAAAGCCAGCCTGGATACCACAATAATGTGATTTATTTATCACCAGTTGACGTTTCACGCTCCTTGTATATAAAAAACTTTTTACTATGTTTGTCGGCTAACCATAAATTAAAAGGTTGCAACTTGATCTTGGAAGTTGACTATTTTTTTTTTTATTATGTGCGTGTATTGTGCATATTATTAAATTTATTTAGGTTTCATGTGGGAATATTCTATGCAATATTTAACAAATGAACATATCATGTATTGCCTTTTTAATTATAGATTTGATGCAAATTTATGTTAATTTGTGTAGATGAGATGTTCACATGAGAGACATAAACTCTCTAAGGGGGCATTGCATTGAAATTTATTTATCTGGGAGAGAGATAAAGTTATTAAAAATAGAGATGTTGAATAATTGCATAAAAAATGACTTGCATACATATTATTGTAGTCATGGGAATGCAGGTCATGTTCTTGAAGTAAACAAATACTAAGTGCCCACTGTTCCTTGTGGTCCATTGATTTAATTATACATAAAATAATTATAAATGACCGACAAGACCACCCAAAAATTAGCCTGTACTATATAGCAT
>JACGDI010005532.1:174649-256444 GCA_014898725.1 Jacaranda copaia
CCCCCCCCCCAAAAAAAAAGAAGAAGCAAAAGTTTCATTAATATTACTCCATTTTCTAATTCTTCTCAAATTTCTTCCAGTTTTACTTGAGAAAAAGAGTGATCAGAAATGGCTTATTATGCAGCTATGATTTCTCTTAAGTAAACAATAAAGCACCTCTTAAATTCTTTTGATCAAATTTGGATTTTTCACCATGGTTGAAGTACCTTAAAATTTTCATAATAAAAGGTTAGCTCCTTATAAGAATTCCTCCAAAGAGTGGAAAAAGAATATGGCAGTAGTAGTAGCAGTAGCAAGAGTCTAAACGCGTTGAAGGCACAAATGAGAGAGATGGTATGCAAATTTGAAGATGCACTTGAATCCCATATATCAAATAATTTTCTAATCTTACAATCTGAAAGCCTTGGAGATGATGATCATGATCAAGGTTTTTCTTCATCACCATATAGGTATAATTTATAAAATTACTTAATTAATTTTCTTTTAACTTTTTTCACATCATGGTTATAGCTTAAATATTGCTACTTTGGCCTTATTAAGTTTTGCAGCGGAGAGTATACATATATATGCATCTATCTACTCTAAGTTGTATAATTTGTAGCTAAGTTGGTTTTGGCTCCTTATAGGAGGGCATTGGCATGGGTTCAAATCCCACTCCAAATGCAATTGCGTAATTATCTCCAGCTATCAACGATCCAGCACGACGAGGCCTAAGATGCTATGGCCCATCCAGTCTACGCACTTGTAGCCCAGCCTACCAGAGTCTAATCTTTGGCCTAACATTTAGTCCAGATGTAAGAATGGCCCATGGATGAAATGACCCAAATAAGATTGGGCCCGCCCATTAGTTTCCCAGTGCACCAGGGTTTAAGTCTATCCTAAAGCCCAACTTGCATAGGCTTGCAAGGCTAGTTAGGTATCTCTAGTCCATGCCCCAAGTCCAGCTATATGGCCCGCTAAAATTATAGAAAATGATACATTTTAATACTAGTAGGGGTTTCCCAACCCTTGCCAAATAAAAATAAAACCCCACAAATTCACTTAATTATTAGCGAGGGCTGTAATGGCAGTTGGTTAAAACCCCCCATTAAGAATTAACAGGTATATAATTGCGGGGGTTTGAGGAATCCCCACTAAATATAATTTTGACCCCCGTTAAATTTAATTTTTATTGTAGTGATCTCCCAAAGGAAGTAAAGCAACAAATACATTCCTTTATAAAAATTGTGAGGAAGATAATACTAGAAGAATTGATCAACCCGTTATCTAAAAACCAAGATGAAGCGATTTCATCAAGAATTGATCATTTGATGGAAACAAGACAAAGATGGTTGGATTTTTTCATGTTTTTGACCATGTAAAATTTCTGCTAACAAAACGTCTAGCTGAAGATCTCGATATTGTCTCACTTTGGGGGACGGCAGGCATTAATGAGACTACTCTTGTGAAAGATGTTTTCTACAATGGATTAATTTTGAATCATTATGATTGTTGTGTGTGGGCTACAATAGGCTAGAAACATCATCAATTAGGAAAAGTTATTATAATTGATAAATTACATAAGGAGAAGAGATATTTGTTGAGGATCTGTATAAAAGTTTGAAAGATAAAAAGTACCTAATTGTGGTGGATGATTTTTGGAGCATAGAGGACTGGGATGAGTTCAGAACATTATTTCCAAATGATAAAAATGGTAGTCTGAGTCTTGCTGACAACTAGACTAAAGGGAGTAGCTCAACTTGCTCAATGGAGTACTCTAAGGGCTTGTTTGCTTGGGCATATAAGATTAGGTAAGATTTATATCCTAATGATGCATAAGCTAGAAATGGTATCCAATACCATGTAATCTATTATTTGCTTTGATTTTAGAAATTGATGATATCCCGCACTTGACACTATATAATGTTTGGCTAACAAGATTGCTCGATGTGATTACACTTTATAATGTCCAAAATATCCTAACTTTTAAGAAGGTAAATTTCCAAAATATGGTTGCAGAATTTGGCGGAAGGTGTTAAATTTAGGTTTTCATATAAAGGGTAAGAATGACGTTTTCATTCCTTATCAGGTTAGATTTAAAAGGATGGAAAATAAATGAAGCCATCTTAGCTTGCCCATGTTACCATGTCAGGTTGCAAAGGTATTGTGGACCATAAAAATTGTGAAACAAACAAAAACTAAGGCTTGAAAATATATCTATCATACCTTATCATGTGAAGAAAACGAGCTCTAGGAGTATAACAGAGTCTTGCTATGCAAATAATGCCCTTCTTCAATAAAGAATAAAGTTGGCATCTTCTTCTTGAAAAGGTGTTTGGTGAAGCGTTTATGTGTCCTCCTCAACTTGAGAATACTAGAAAGAAAATTGCCGAGAAATGTGAAGGTCTTCCTCTTATAATCGTCACAGTTGCCGACCTCCTATCTAAAGCCAAGAAGACGCCAGAGTACTGGAACAAGGTAGTTGATAAGAAAGAAAATTTAGTTTTCACATATGCATATGATAAAATTTCAAAGATACTTCTTCCTAGCTACAACTACTTACCACAACATTTAAAACCATACTTTCTCTATATGGGAGCTTTCCCACCAAGATCTTAGATTCCTACCTAAAAGCTCATCAATTTGTGGATTGCAGAGGGATTTCTAGAACCAAATTTTGAAAACTTTGATAGGGAATGTCTGTAGGATCTTGCTCACAAAAGTGTTGTTCTAACTGTCAAGCCTAAAAAGACGACGATAATTGTGCATCCATAACAATGTTTTATTTGGCATCATTGAGGTGTATAACTCAATTGAATCCATTTCAACTGTGCATTCTCTTCTATGTCCCAATTTATACCGTCAATATCCAATGCCAATATATTTTAGTTTGAGGTTGCTTTGAGTACTTGATGCTTTTACAGTTTATTTCTATAAGTTCCTGATTGAAGTGCTAAAACTTGTTCAGTTAAGGTACCTTGCACTCACTTGTAATATATATCTCCCTTCTTCTATATCCAAACTTTGAAAGCTTCAATACTTGATTGTTTGTCGACACCTGAGCATCAAATCCTCTAGAGCTGATTTGTCACATCTACTCCCTATGGAGAAATGGGATATGCAAAAACTAAGGCATATCCAAGTCATGGGAAGCAGCCTAGCCAATTATTTTCGTGCTCTTTTACCAAAATTTTTAACACTTTCAGACATCAATGCAGATAGTTGTAACAAGGAGATTCTTGGAAGAATCCTAAATCTGAAGAAATTAGGAATTCAAATTGAATTAGCCCCTGATTATGCTACTGAACCCAAATCGAAATCTGTTTGATTCTTTGATCATTTTTTGCAACAAATCCATCAACTTGAATCACTCAAATGAGTTATTATGAATCCTAAGGTCGTTGCCTACTGCCCTACTTCTTTTATTAATTCAACTTCTTTCCTCCCGTCAAGTTTTAAAAAGTTTAGTTTGAGTGAGTTTGAATATCCTTGGGAATACATGTGAATTATTGCTAAGCAGCCACATCTTGAAGTGTTCAAATTGTGCTCCTATGCCTTTAAAGGGATAGAGTGGGTAACATTTAAAGGGGAATTCCCTCGACTTAAATATCTACTTCTTGATGAAGTAGATCTCGAGTGCTAGAGATTCTTTAATGGTGATTGCAATATCATCCCACGCCTAGACAACCTAATCGTTAGGCATTGTTACAAACTAAAGGAGTTCCCTTTGTCAATGGGAGGAAGACTTTCATTCTCTATCAAAATAGTTGACTACCCTCTCATTTCTGAGGAGTAAATAAGTAATTTTCAAATGGTCCAAGTCCATTCTTCATGGGATGATGGGAAACTTGAGCAATGACATTTGCCCCAAAATTAAGGTAATATTTTAGATTCAGTTCCATTAATTTGTCGATTAATCTTAGCATAATTTCTTAATTTGCATGCATTAAGAGTTGGCATACTTTGATGCATGTAATAGTGTTCCAAGAGGTCAATTAGCTCATTTCTAGCTCCCTATTCCAAATCCTAAAGTTTGTAACTAACACTTGATGATGTTTTAACTTACATTTGTAATTTTATTGTTACATTCTACATATGTTCATATGATTTTGTTTTTAAGCATTAATATTTTCTTTTCTTTGATTGGTCCATAATGCTTATGATGGCATACCAAATCATACCTAACAAGCTTTGTGTTTTCAAGTGTATAAAAAAATAAAATTTAATAAGTCATTACCGGCAATTAATATTTTAAGCCTAATAATAGGTGTAATATCCATTTTATTTGTGTTTCAATAATATTGTTGAAATTATATATTATTTAGTGGTCATGTCTTATTTTGCTTGTCTTGTAAACCTCCTCTTCACATAAATTTGGTCCATCTTTCCCCTTTGATTACTATAGGTTGGTCACTCTCCCTATTCAATGTATTACTTTATTGACTTGGATATTTGGTGAGACCTTGAACAAGACATACAATCATATATTTCTTTGAGTGCACATGGTGTTAATTTTGTACTTTTTGATTTTCTTTTCACAAATTGTCCAATTCAGTGACTTTACTCTCCTTGGTTATCCTTTTTCATCTTTTATGCTCATCAACAAGCCCACATCATTTTCAATAATTACATAAACACTTCCTATCAAGGAATTCCTAACTGTTTATTATTAAGATTTACTAACTTCTTTTATTTTTATTCTAGGTAGCAAATGAATGAATTGAGTTGGATCTTATTCGAACTTAAGTAGGTTGATTTTGAAATGTAAATTCAATATAAAATAGATAGGTGGCTTAAAAAAAGTTTTTTTTTGATACATTTTACTTATTCAAAAAGTTAATTCAAAAGACAATAGCAATACCAATATACATTTTGCACCTCATTTAATACATAATTTTATATATAATAAGGTAATTTATTAAATT
This sequence comes from Jacaranda copaia, assembly GCA_014898725.1. Lineage (NCBI taxonomy): Eukaryota > Viridiplantae > Streptophyta > Magnoliopsida > Lamiales > Bignoniaceae > Jacaranda > Jacaranda copaia. Next base: position 179,554 of record JACGDI010005532.1, read on the forward strand.
ATAGATTATTTTATTAATATTTTTCATAATACGCAATTTTAGTAATATTAAATTAACTATGAATAGTGCTTGTTTCATAACAAAGTGACAATTTTTAAAAAAAAATCCATAATTTTTTGAATCATTGAATCAATAAGTGTATATCAAAATTTTAATCATGGATGTACTAATTTTCATTAATTTCTATATAACTAACAGACATAAATTGCATGTTAATCTTAGTATTGCATGCAGTATTAGTTAAGCAATAAATTTAAAAATTATTTTGAAACTAATAATTTTTGTTCATATGACTTCAAGATAATTCATATACTAAAATTTATATTTTAAAGAATTTTCGATAATTAATTTATTAATATGTTCAAAATCCAAAATATTTATTTTAACCCTAAAACTATTAAGAATACAAAAGTACAAGATTTTGTTTTTTAAAAAACTCAAGATTAATTTATTCAGATTCATTGAATTTTAGTTAAATATTTTGATTGGACCTATTTTATTCACACTAAATGCTTTTTTTTTTTCCCAAGAAAACATTGCCTGTGTTCGGATGTCAATTTTCAATTCATTTTCCAACTCCCAAAACTTAAACAAACAAACGCTATATATTCTCCAATCTCACTCTCAAAATACAAAATTTATTCCCCAAAATATCCTTATTATTCACACTCCCAAATCATTCCCCAAAGTTCTACACATTGTCTCATCATTACAAATATATATACAATACTACCACTAATGCAATCTATACGTACACATATATAAATAATTTTAAAATACTCATTTCAACCCACAAACCTAACAAAAAAGTCATTGATATGATATCTTGTCCCCTCTCCCACCTAAAAAAACACAAACAAACAAACCATTTTTTTCCAATTCATTCTTTACTTATCACCCAAAACACAAACAAACAACCATCACGTTCCTCAATTCCACTTCCAAAAATCCATTTTGGCAATTCAAAATTAGGAGAACACCCCAATTGACATCCAAATGAAGCCATTATAAATGATTAAGAGTATCCTTACAACAAGTCTATAGAATCAAATTATCAAATTATACAGATTAGTCATACAACAAGTCAATATATTCTAAGTATCAAATCAAGTGAATAGATCGTACAAACTCCACAACCAATTATCAAATCAAGAAGATTAGCTTTACAACAAATTAATAGAATCTAATTATCAAATCAAGAAAATGGAAGTACATACTCCACAACTAGAGGCACACATAAGGTGCATACAAAGGAATCCATTGGGGCTCAAACATGAGATCTCTCACATAATAGGAGAGACTTGAAGCTACCGAACCACATTGAATATATTTAAAGCCCATAACCTAATAAAAGCTGCCTGATCTAACTTACTTGAACACTTTTCCAAATTTCTAATCTCCAACTCAATTTAAAGTCACGTAGGTTGGTCTCACCCATAGTCACTAACACATTTTAACCTACTTTGGATAAAAAGTTTCACCAAACTTGATGGAAGCCACACCCTCGAGCAAACTACTTTGGAAATACATTAAGTATGATAACCAACCTCCATTGATGTCTATACTACTCTAATGGAAGCATTTAAAATTATTTCAAAAATTTTGATATATATATATATATATATATATGATATTGGTAGTATCATATATATCTTGATGACTTCAACAATGCTTTTATGATCTACATTTTCTTTATTCAATGTTGATTGATTCATCTACAATCTAATAAATCACATTCATTAAATCAACTATGCTTAAAATATCTAGATTAAGCCCCTCAATGATGGCGTGATCACCAAATACTAAGCTCTTATAAATAATCCATATTTTGACGTTTACAACTATGTAATCATAAATACTCTCTAATGTTCTTTCTCAATACTTTTTACTTCCCCGCTTCCAAACCCTAACACTACAAGAAAAAAAGATATAGACAAAATAGTCAATAACAATACAAAAGCTATCATTGATTATATATATTAAGTGATAAAATTATTTTGTAACCCTATTGATTTTTGCAAACTTAATAGTGACAGAATAGTGATTAAGATTTTTCCTTTAGTAATTAGTAACACAACTATTGTGACAACTTGATGATAATAGAATTTTTTTCATAAATTATAGTGATAATTTTTAACACCGGAATAGGTACATTATTAATTATCAATGATAACAAGATAAATCATTAATTGTTACACTATTAATTCATATTGTAGCAAAGCAAAAATTGTTGTCAATTAAAAAATTATTAGTGACAAAAATGTATATCGTCACTCAATATATGCTATTAGTGATAATGTTTAGGAAAAATTACAAAAGTAGGACCGTAACTATATCTATTTTTCATTATAGGACTGAAATTTGGGGTCATAGTAAACTAGGACCAAAACTCATAAAAATTCAATAAAAAAAAAGGACCGAGCTCATTGAAAAATACAATTAGCGCTGGTGGCGCTCGTGTGTCACTGGCACTAACATGTAATAAAATCTTGCGAATTGAATCCTAGTAAGCTTGGGCCTCTTTCCACATTGTCTACCAACTCTAGAAAAATGCACCATGTTATTTAAATTTTACACGCAGGACCAAATGTAGGGAATAATCTGATAAAAAAGAATAAACTCCCAAATTAGAACCATAAATACCTAAATTTCCCTTTTAACTTCACACTCCCCTCTCCTCAATCTTCTAATTTTTGTTGCAAAATCCCAAATAAAAATAGTAGCATTGGAGAACCTATGCATTTGGGAGCACCAAAAACAATCTAAATTGGTATTCAAGTGTGAGCAACAATATATCAACTTTCCACCCCCATTATACCATAAGTGATTCCCTTTATATTTTTGATTTATTACTAATTATGCAATTTTATATGATGATATGGCCTTAATAATGTGTTTAGTTGTGTTTTAGACTATATTTTGTCAATTGTAAGGTGATGAATCAAATTTCTTTGTTTGTCCTTTTCAAGTTGTCCTACTTTTGTCAACGTTTCTATGCAAATTGTCCCCATTTGCATTTTAAAAATAACTTTCATTTATTTTATGTATTTTGCATATAGTCCCCTCTAATTTGTTGTTATCCCAATTTTAGGTTCAAAACGGGCATACTGCATTTGTGTATCACCGTATTTCTAATATAATAGTGGGGTTTAGGGTTTTTTGCTTTTGCAATTTTTTTCCCATGTGTATTTTATACATCTACAATTTTTTCACTAACAGATCCCAATTCACAAAGCTTTATCATTGCAATCTATTATAGTGGAAAATTTTTGAATTTTCCAAAGGATGACTACATTGGAGGCCATGTTGTGAGGTTTGATTACATGGAGAGCAAAAATATATCTAAGTTGAACTTGAATCAGTTTTCTAAAAGCAAAAATAGCTTAGGGCCTAAGAGAAGATACTATGTTAGGCTAACAACTAGTTTTAAGTTGTTAAACTCTGATAGTAGGATATGTGAGTATGCTCTTAAGTTTAGTAATGCGAAGGTTGAGATGTCTATGTATGTTGATACTGAGTACATACTTCCAGTTGACCCTAGCATACAATAGGAGAATAAAGGAGAAGATGAGCTACCATAAGGTGAACAAACTGAAGCTTAAGTAAATGAATTTGAAGATGTGGCTCAAACTGAAGAGCAACCTCCATTTGAAGTGCAACCTCAAGCTCAAGTGCAACCTAAATATGTGGATGAAATTATAGCTAATGAACATATTGGACATGTGGATGCAAATATGGTAAACACACATGATGAAAATGCAACTAATGTGGATGTTGCTGAAAAAAATAACCACTTTGGGTGCTAAAAATATAGAACAAAAAGACATTGAGCAGATACAAGTGCATGATACTGATTTTTTTTGCAAATGAAGAACTTCAACATGATTTTAATCCAATTCAAGATAAAAAGCAACAATATAAAGATAATTCTAGGGACATTAATGCTGACAACCTGTTTAGAGATGTGGATGCACTAATTGATGCATATAAAGATGTAATGGATATTGTACCTCCTATACCTGAGAAAGATGAATATGAGTTACAAGACAGTGATTCACTTGTTAATAGTGATTACGAAGGAGAAGATGGTTGCGCTGATGGATTATAACAGTTTATTTGATGAAAATATAGATGATGGGCCAAAAGAAGCTAAGAAATTAGATGGTAACAATGATAATAATGCCACCAATGAGTTGGACTCAAGTTAAAATAAGTTTGAACTTGATTTGGTTGACAGTGATAATGATTTTGATAACTACTTGTCTGATGAAGAGGTAAAGTGATAAAGTCATCCTATCTTTGGTCTAATGGAGATATATGATCCTACATTTGAGACAGGTATGCTTTTTAGCACTAAGGTTGAATTTCAGAAAGCTATCCAATCTCATGCCACTAAGATAAAGAGGACATTGAAGCAAACCAAAAGTGCAAAAAATAGAGTTTATTATAAATGTGGTATAGAGGACCGTCCATGGAAAATGAATGCTAAAAAGCTAAATAATGAAAGCATTTTTGTATTAAGGGAGCATAACCCCAACCACTTATGTGCACAAATATTTAATGTGAAAAACTTGAAGACTAGGTGGTTGACTGAGAAATACTTGCGCAAGTTTAAAGTTGACCCCAAGAGAGACTTAAAAGTTTCCAAAATAGATGGAATCAATGAGTTAAGGTCTAATGTATCTAAAGATCAGGTATACAGAGCAACAAAGAAAGTAATTAAGATCCTTGAGGGTAGCTCTAATTATCAATACAACAAGCAATGGGGTTATGTTGCAGAGCTAAGAAGAAGCAACCTTTCCTCTACTGTTATTTTAGGGACTAAAGACCATAATGGAGAGGCTAGATTCAGCAAGTTCTATATGTGCTTTGAAGCATTAAAGTAAATGTTTAGGGCTAGTTGCATACGTGTTATTGTTGTAGATGGGTGTCATTTGAAAAGAACCCATGGAAGAGTACTTTTTGACAGCTATAGGTGTAGATCCAAATGATAACACCTACCTAATCTCATATGCAGTGGTTTATAAAGAGTCAGGTGATACTTGGGAATGCCTCTTGACAGTTTTGAAGCAAAAGTTTACAAATTAGAGATGAAAGTCAATATACATTTATGTCCAATAAACTTAAAGGATTGATACATGCTTTTGAGAATGTATTACCTAGTTCAACACATAGACTTGTGCTAGACATATGCATAATAACATGAAACAAGCTAGCTTAGGGGTTTGTCATTCAAGAATACTTTATGGAGGGTAGCTAAGGTAACAACAATTAGAGAGTTTAAAAAAAATGCTGGATATGAGAGATATAGATGCAAGTGCTGCTAAATGGTTCAATGACAACCACAAAGCTAATGGACTAGATCTCACCTTAGTGAAGGTACATAATGTTATATGATGTTGAACAACTTGTGTGAAAGCTTTAATAGTTGTATTTTAGAAGCTAGTGTGAAATTTATTGTGACTATAATAGAATAGATATGGGAGTACATGATAAAGAAGCTACGAGAGAACAGAGACAAAGCAGAGTCAAAGTGGAATGGGACGTTTTACCCCATAATAACCATGGTACTTGAAATGAATGCAAGCAAGGTGGCAAATTGCATCTCCATCAAATTAGATGCCACTCATTACCAAATTTATGCTTTGATGGTAGCCAACATTATATTAACTTGCATAACATGACTTGTACTTATAGAAGGTGACAGCTATCAAGAATTCCATGTAAACATGATTTGGTTGCCAGAGTTAATCAAAGAGAGAATCCTAAAAACTATGTCCACAATTGTTACTCTATTGATACTTATAAAAATGTATACATATAGGCTAGCCATACTACCTATCACTGGTGATACGTTGTGGGGTTGGACCATTTTCATTCCCCTATTGCCACCTAATTTTGGAAAGTATTTTAGTAGGCCCTAAAAAGCTAGAAGAATGGAAGTAGAAGAGCTTAAAGAAAAAAATCATAAAAAGGTAAAGGGGAAGGAGACAATAAGTTAAGAAAGCTACCCAGCACTATCAAGTGTAATATATGTGGTGTGGTTGGCCATAATGCTAAAACTTGTAAGAGAATGAGGTTTGGTGATGAAAATGTGAAGCAGATTGATGATAATGAAATGACGAGGTCAAGGAAAAAGTTGGATGTAAGTATTACATCAATATGATATTACTTGATTTGTTCATTTTACTATACTATTATTTGCATTATTTGCTAACTTTATGTCTTTACAATTTTGGTAGGTGAGAAGGAGAGGAAAGCACCCTCAAGAAGGCACAAGTTAGTTTAATCCTTCAATTGATGATATTGATATTGGTTGGTGCTTTTGGTTTAATTAATTTGGTGTTAGTACTTGAATTTGTCTGATTTGCCTTTTATTGATTTGTAACTTATTTTCAAGTAACTATTCTAAGCAACTCCCTTTTGATGCTTCAAGCCAAGTACAAAGAGCTACTAGTGGTGCCAACTAAGTTGGATTGATTTTCATTTTTCCACCAAGTGAAGCACAACTACAGTAAGGTCTAGTTAAGTAGCATACTACTGAAGTAGATCCATCACAACATCAAATGCATCATGCCACTAAACCAAGACTTCTTCCTAACCCTTCCATGTACAACCAGACACAGATTGGAATGAATACTTAACAATCTTCAAGGATGTTACATTTCAAGGTGAATATTAGAGCCCCTCCACCATTTGAGGGTTGCCAATTTGTACAATAGTCAAGAAGCACAATTACTCATGTTGCTATTCCTATCATTAGACAATGAGGGAAAAAGTTTGTGGAGTTATCAAGCTTCAACTCTAGATTGTCTAATGCAAGTAGTCCAAGTCAATGAAATGGTTAATATTTTTTGTTCTATTTATGGGGTTGTTGGTTGGAGTGTTGCAATTGTTAGGATATTCGACAATTGTTTGAGTCTTTTGTGTGTATCTATTTTTGGGGATATATCTGCAGTTGATGTTGCATTCTTTTTAGTTAGATTTTTGGTGGAGGTTTTGAGGATATAGCCATTTTTCTAGTTTTTTCTAAGTATACAGATTAAAAACTACATTTATATTGATAAACTTTACATAGCTTATATGACTATTTGTTCTTGATAGTTTAATGGAGCTAGTTTTTTTTATTTCAATGTTCTATTTATGTCGTTTGTTGCTCATTGACTTAGTGTTTAGCAGAGTGTGTGTATTTATTGTATTGTTTTGGTTGAGTGACTCTCTCAAGTTAATTTATGATCATGTTATAAGTTAGTTTGCCTTTAGCCTTTTGGATGTATTTATCTATTGAGAACTACTGCAGTATATAAAGAAAATGACATTCTTTTACTAACACTTCAACATTGAAAGCCAAGTTTACATAAAGCTATAAATATTACATGAAATTCTACATAACCATTGCATATCAATATGAAATGGGCTGGAAAACAATTGAAAATCTCTATCAATCTATATTATACAACCTAAACCAAAAATAGACACAAACAAGCTACAAATTAAGCTTCTTCTTCATCAGGGTAGCATTATTGTCCTCTAGTCCTCTGCTTATATGTCTTTATCTCCAAACTAACCTAAAACACCTACAACAAGTGAAAAATGACAATTAACCAAGCTATACTCAGCATCACTTAAAGTCTTCTTTTTTTTTTCTTTTTAGTTTATGCTCTACAATTTTAGAATCACTTGCTCTAATATTTTGAAGTTAGGTTGGAATTATGAGCCTTGATCTTTGACATAATGGAGGATCCTCTCAATCAAAAAAAGAATATCTCTACTGGTGGAAAAAAAACAACACAGAGAGAGAGAAAGAGAGAGAGAGAGTCAAAATAAACCACAAGTATATCTTATTCTAACCTTAGATTTACAAGATTTGAACCTCTTTTCACCTTGTAATCAACACAAGAAAGAAATCTCCTCTCTAGGTTATCACCAATCCAGGATGTGTGAATGATTACTTTTTTACCGCAATGGCATGCGACATTACTTGAACTCGATGAAATAAATGACATTGTTGTTTCTCTTTTTCTCTCCTTTGCGAATAGTGAACAGGAGATAGGGCCTTTGTGAAACAAGAAGGGTATGTTAGCTGGATCTCACTTAAGAAGCCAACAATTTCCCTCTACTTGGTCCTATATGTAAAATTTAAATAATGCGGCCCATTTTTTTTTTAGTTGATGGACAACGTGGAAAAGGGCCCAAGCTTACTCAGATTCAGCTCATTGGATTTTATTATACGCTAGTGCAACATCAATGACATGCAAGTGTCACCGACACTGACTGTGTTTTTTGATTAGTGCAGTCCTTTTTTGTGAATTTTTCTGAATTTTGGTTGTAGTTTACAATGCACCCAAATTTTGGTCTTATAATGTGAAATGGCTATAGTTATGGTCCTACTTTTGCAATTTTCCCTAATTTTTACATCGTTATTTATTTTTTGTGACTAATATTATTTTTTTTAATGTAACTTGAGCGTCAAAGGGTTTTGCAAACCCTAAACAATTTCCACGGTTTCAAGATACAAGTCAGACTTAATTTGACTATTTTTGAGTGTCAGTTGCTGATGAATAGCATTGGTTCACACTTGTATGTATAAACAATACAAAGATTAGCATTTTATGGTAGTTATGGGCGGTGTTTCACAATAATTTCAACCACCTCTAAATGACAATTGCAAGTATAGAAAATGCATATTGTGGTAGTGCAAAGCAACAGCTAAAATGACTCTACTAAAATTTTTCTAGTGGTTTTTTAGCATTTCACGGTGGTTACCGCCACAATAATTTTATTTTGCGTATTGTTATTTGCACTCTATTCTAAATTTTTGTACAAGGTTATTAACTAAAAATATCCCCTTACTTTTCAAATCCATTTATATTAATTAGCAAGACAAACATACCCTTTTGATATAATAGTTATCGCTTTCAATTTTATTACTCATGAAAATATTCCACCTCAACTTGGCCAACTTAATATGAAATAACAATAGATTTTGCAAATGGGTACCCGTGGATAATTTAAGAATGGGTAATGGCGAGTTGGATAAATTTATCCATAAGTAAAATTATCCTTTTTTTGAATACAAAATAGTGGATCTATTACCCATGGCTATGGGTGATGGACAATCCTCAGGGACTAGTATTTTTTTTAATACTTGAAGGAAAACTAATACGTGTTTTTTAATTCACATAATATTATTCAAATATTACTTAAATAAAACTACTAAAAGAGGCTATAAATTTTAAATATTATATTGAATAAGTACTTAAAGTATGTCAAGTATTTTAGTTTGAAAAGTACAACTTAAATGTTTAAACATCTATCAATTTCAAGTTATATTACATTTCAAGATTCAAATTTAAATCCCTTTATATGTCAAAAATTTTTTGAACTAAAAATTTAAATACCACTTATGCATTATTGTTATCTTAGAAAAAAGTGTTATATCCTCCAAATTATTTATGAGACCTAGAGAAAAATTTAATATATATATATGTATGCATATATGGTTGTTCATGGGTTAATCGTAGGTATCCAAGGGTTGAGTCAAAAAGTAACAAGTAATTAGGCGGTGGGTAAAATTATTCACATTTTATTAGGTAGAGAAAAAATAAGGCATATTATCCACATTTTTTTGGGTACTCACGGTATGGATGATTTTTTGCCAAGTCTAAATAACAAGGCGCAATGCTCTTTTTTTTTTTTTTTTAACTTTCATTTCACTTTTTGATTGAAATACCTTTACATAATAGGCATTATGAAGTAAAACATGACTTCATTTTGGGGTGTGAAAATAAAATATTTTATAGTGATGCTACCATTTTCCTATTAAATTTCATAGCCATGTTTTCAATGAGATGATTGAATTTAAAAATGGGATATTCTATTTATTTTTATGAGCTCTATCAAGTTAGATATAGAATGAATCAAGGTTATGAATGAATCAAGATTATATTTAATATAACAAAGAATAGTACACTAAGAGTATAATTGTATCTATCAATTTAAATGAAATGATATCTTGAAAATAAAAGGATATAATGGTCAATTTCTACAAACTAAAAATTAATTAGAGTGCCAATAACAAACTTTACATTGCAAATAGCAATACCCTTTTAGTTTTTGGTGTATTATAATTTCACAGCGATTATAAAATTATCCCTATAATTTTATATTTTTGATATTTTATCATTTCAATTGTGATGTTTTTGTTCTTTTAGATTATTATTTTTTGAAGTGGTCTGAAAACTGTCACAATAATTTTCTCAAATTTTTTTGTATTTTTAATCATCCATAATAACCTTTATTTTTTCTTATTTTTGATGTTGCTTTTCTTCTTTCTTTTTCAAATGTAGCGGTAGTTGAGAACCATCGTAGTTAGTTTTGGAACCTCCACAATGATTTTTCTATTTAGCGGTGGTTCCAAAATTAACAAGAATAATCTTATTTTTTTATTCTCCTTTATATAAATTTTTACCTATTAATAACGGATTTAACAAGTTTGAGCAGCAAAATATAACACAATAAATGACATCACCAATAGTGACATCAAACAAGTTTAGATTACTTTAGCAATCATGAAATAGTAAAATAATATATGTTGTGGATCTACTAAATAATATCACTAAGAATATCATGTTGAAGTCATATTACATAATTCGACTACTTAAAAAATAACATTAGCATCATAAAAATAACAAATCAACTAACGATGAAATGATGAGCCCTTACTTTGTGAGTCATGACTGTTTGAGGATGAGCACCTTACACATAATAGCCTAAATCGCTATCCTATATTTAAAAATTAATAAAAATAAGTGAGTTGAGTAAAAATATAGAGTATTAAAACCTACACTAAAAGCTATACATGTATAAATATATGTGTGTTTATATAGTAAATGCATGCTAGCTATTAGTTGCCATGTCCGGGATTGTGGAGAGAGGGAGTCAAGCAAATAGTCTAATGCACGTCTGCAAATCCTTCAATTAAGCAAAATTTGTCTAAGTGACTGCCCGTAGGAGGTCGCTTTGTAATAACCGTCTACTAATTATATATATTTTGAAAAATTATACATAATTAGTAATTATTATTTGTAGTCACTGATCGATCACCAACTTATTAAACATTACAATAATTGTCATTAATTAGTGACCATTTAGTGATTAATATTATTTAGTGGTGAGGATTTTTGTGATCAATTCTAGTGGTTACTAAATTCATCTATAACTGATTTTTATTTATTGAGTGGCTGCTTTAATATCCTTTTTTAATAATCGTGACCAACGTAATGAGGCAACAGAATAAGAAGAGAGGGAACAATATTCACAGACACATAATTCAATCAAAAGAGAATAAGGCATGTCACAAAATAATAATAAGTATACATAAATATACAGTTATACTTGTTATTATTACATGTCATTAATAATAGTGATAGTAAGGAGATTCCTTTGCACAACTATCTAAGCCATTCTTTGAAATCCCTAGTTGCTCTCTTATTATACATAAATAATCGTATTTAATGCTTAAGTAAAATATTCAGAATGGAAACAAAAAAGATATTTGTTTTTACCCTTATAATTTAGATCAAACACATAAATACTTGTATGTAATACATCCTATTTATACAGACACACACATAGAGTTGCATTAAATTTCAAATTCTCAACCTCACACTTTTGTGAGCAGAGTTGATGTTATTGGGCCATTCAACCACTCAACCTACATTTTGCTTTCCGATAGCACCTCTCTCTCATTTCTTTTTTATCATTTAGCTTGATGTTTGATGAACTGTAGTGTTTTCAAGATAATTGTGCTCGTATATATGCCAAATTCTAGCTGCTCATCTTGGCCATAAAAACACGGGCATTCACACAATTTCAAAAGATGGCCCTTTTCAATTACAAGATGGCCGTACCCATTTTCCTTAGGCCAATAACTTATTAATTCCTATATATCATGACTAAGTATGCTAAAAATTGAGAGAGATTTTTCTGTAAGACGGAATAGAATTCCTTTGTAATTAACCAACACGTGACGGTCTTCTGATTAGCAGGAAATGTTAAATCAATTAACCAACCGAAAAAAAAGCATACAAGGCAATCCAAAAACATGACAAAAGAGTGAAACAGAAAAAGTAGTTTAGAGTATTATGATCTGAAAATTATAGAAACAGACCAAAAAAAGCAAAACTAAACCAACACCAACTAATTGCTCATGGAATTGAACTCAAAAAGTGTGGAAATGAAAAAACAACTAGGTATTATAAACAGCTGGCTTATTTACATGTACTCTCATAAGAATAGTACTTGGTTATCCCAGAAAGTTTGGTTAAGTTTACTAGTCCTTGAAGGAAATGAAAGCAATCCAACCCTTCTCCATCTTTGAGAAGATATCTACTAGTGACTACCTCGTACCCACAACTTCAAAATGTAACACCCCTAGAAATTTTCTTGATAATTATTTAGTTATTTTTGGAAGTTTTGGGGTCAAATCACAATTGGAGAAAAACTTGATTGACCAACATTTGGAAGTTTTGTATGTCAAAGTGAGATTATTTGGGCTAACCGGCCAATGTGAGGCACTCATTAGGTTGAGGGATTTAATTGAAGTTGATCCTCACCTTGGAGGACTTAATTGAAAGCCAAGCAAAAATCCTGGGGTCAATCAATGAACATGGGAAAAATGCTCTTTATATACATTCCCCTTCCCAATCCCCAATTCTTCCAATTTCCTCCTTACACACCACCAATCTTCGATGATGGCCCATTAAAAAAACCAAACCATCCTTCTGCTTTCTCTCTTCACCATGATTACATTAAGCCCATATGAAACCCATTTTGGCCAGCGGACCACCAAAATTCTGAAGCTAAAATTGACCGACAATGGCAAATGGCGAGCCCAGCAGAGCAATGGTGGAAACTGCCTTATAAGCAGTGTTTCATGTTAGGTTCAGCTTAAGGAATGGATTGGTGTGCTTAGTTCTAATTTTCAACCTCTAGCGATGGTGAAATTAAAGAAATAGGTGATGGTAGTAAGTGGTGGTGCAGTGACTTCAAGGATGTAATTGACCATCAATTTAACAGCAAAGCTTGAAATTGATGTGGGCATTGGGTTTGTGGTTTTAAGATGTATTGATTGGTGGTGGTGGTGACCATTTTGGGTAGTAGTAGCATAAGGCAGTTTCTTCGCCTTGTCACAACGATTGTGTGTGCGGCATTGGTTTGTGAATCCAGAGTTCCATCAAGAAGATCTTAGGTAAAGATTGGAATTAGGACTTATATTTTGTACCATTTATTTTTTCTAAATCTTGTGTTATGTCGAGAAGATATAAGAATTGAATATGGGAATTTAGATATACACCATGCTTGTGTATTTATATAGCTTAGTGGGCTTGAATTTCTATTATTGTATGGTCACATTGGGTTAATAGAGTTAATTGAAGGATTAAACCCTAATTTATGGATTTGAGACCTATGTAGTACAATTGGATTATTAAGGATAAATGGACTGTTATTATTGACTTGGTATCACGTTGTAAAGTTAATTATGTAATTAGGGACCTAATTATATCCTTTTTATCAAGACCGTCATAATAAGTGTTTTCTCTCTCAAGTAAATCAATTGAATCCTTAACTACAGCTTAGCTAATTAGTTATTGATTTTTTTACCGTTATTCGTATAATTGTGATTTTAAGGTCAAACGAGCATTTTAACAGTAAACTTATTCTTTTGGTTAGGGGACGAGGAGCTAGGTCTCACCAACCAGTAGGCAGTGACTACATTTCCTGAGGCTACGAAGATGATTTGGCACTTGCTTATATCTATCTATCATTATGATAAGCCCTTGAGAGGGTTAAACTAGTTTCTATACTATTACTACATCTAAGTTATTAAAATCTATGATTGCTAAAGACCTTATTTGTTATCTGATAATTGATTCGTATATCCATGTGAGGGTTTGTTCCTCGATCTTGTCTCTGATAAGAATTTACCATGTCAGTTTTGGTGCTAAGAACTCTTGTTATCTTGCTTGATATTGATCAATTTGAATTCATACCGCTTATTGCATATTCAATCTTGTTAATTTATCTGAGCCTATCCTGTGCGTTATTAATTCACCTTCTCAGTAGTTTTATACTATTATGTGTTGTTATCTACTGCCTTGTCAGCATATTAATTCTCCTACTTTGTTCTATGACCATTTCATTATCTGTTACTGTTCAGTTATCTATTAACCATTCTATATATTGCTTGTATGGCCTTGTCGGCAATTTGCTATATAGGAATAAATTTTGGACTATGGTTCCTAACTATTAAGCTCGCGATGTGCTATTAAGTGGTTCCCAGTTGTTAAGCTCGGGACATGTTGTTAAGTAGTTCCTAGCTATTAGGCTCAGGACATGCTATTAAGTAGTTTCCTAGTTGTCAAGCTCAGGAGGTGCTAATATATTTGAAATGACAAAAATAAAGGAAATATGGTATGCCTATTATCTTATAATTCATTGAACTACATATATTACTCAAGTTTGCTTTATTTGATTATATTTCAATTATTTGCATTCTGCTTTTGGAGCAACAAGGTCGGTGTAGTTTCATTGTCTAGATCGAACTATTGTTTTGGCAAAACAAGCCAACTGTATTTTGTTCCCAAATTGATTCAATTGAGATGACCTCGGGCTATTTACTGAATGAGCCAACTTCATTTCCTCCCAAACTGATCCGACTGAGATGATTTGGAGTTGTTCAAGCTAATAATAAGAACTCCCAAGCTAGTACCTACTAATAACCTGGAATTTGATAATGCCTGTTTGCTAAACTTGTTAATGCTTATATCATGATAGGTTTTATGTTCTGAGTGTTAATATATGATATGTTGACTTGATTCTTCCTCGATGGATCCCTCCTGATTTATTATTGAGAATATCTCTCACTAAGTCATTTAAACTTACCATTTTATATTATTCACGATTCTCTTAGATAGGGATTGATAAGGGCCACGGACTTCAGGCTTGGATTGTAGAATATATTTTGTAATAGAATAGGTGTTTACATATGCTTATGGGATCACTTGGACCTTATGTTATGCTTTAGAAATGCTGTGTTAGGTTAAGTTTGAATTAAAGACTTGCTACATGTATATATTATGTTGGATGTTATAGGTCGACTTGTGACATGTATATAGTACTTATGTTGAAGTAAGTTGCCATCTCTGATGATTTTGGAAGTCTTTCTTATGGGCCTATTAACTATCTTATGGGTTTAATTTAAGTTTGAATCAGAGTAACATTTTAGCTTAGGAGTTATCCTGAGTGGGGTGCCACATATATGCTTTATTTGAAACCTATGAAATTATCATACACAAAATATAAAGCTATATTTACATTTGACATTTCTAAGTACCCTCCCCATGCCCCCCTCCCAAAAAAATTATTTAACATATTTGAGATAGCTAAGCATATTCTTGATCAAATAACTATTTTTACTTCCCTTTCTCACTCAACTTATCAAATTCAAGGCTAAGTATAATGATCTCCTAACATTGTCCCATCAACTATATATGTACCAATACTGCAGTATAGACCATCAACAAAACTTATAATTTGTAAACTTAATACACTTTAGTGACATAAAACTGTAGCATCCCAATCAAGAGGCACATGTTCCTGCATGAGGTGCTACTAATTCTATACCACATGTCTTCTAGATAACTAAAAATACATTTCAAAAAAATCGAAAGTATTTAATTTCTACAAACGACACCCATCAAAAGTTCAACTTAGAATCGAAATATCATGAACCACATTTAGCATTTTCCATAAATTCTTAAATTGATGTTCAGTATTTCTATAAACACAATTTGCATATCTATATGTTGATTAGACTTACTACCTCATGTGTCTCATGGTTTAGTCTATCATCTTCACTCATTTTTGTCTGGGGTAAAGAATGGAATATATTATAATAAAACAACATAAGTTCGAATAACTTTGTAAAATATTTTTGCAATAATAATAGAGTAACAATTTCTCATATATTATATGGGAAACCAGTACAACCAGTACAAGCATTAAAATTTCCAAACGTCATGAGAGAAGTTTTTAGTTAAAGTTTTAAGTGATCTATCTCTCCATCGTCCCATACTAGTGATGAGAGTTCACAAAGCTCATTACCTGTTTATAGAGATTTAAATCTCAAATATGACCAAAGAGGTCAACATGGCATTTGAACAATCATTTTATTTTTGTCAAACATTTGAGTTTCAAAGCACAGGTGTTAAGCAAATCAATTACTTTCACAATCGTTCTACTAGTGATTATTATACCTTATCACTTTACTTTAAAAAAACATGAAAATCCTCATCCTTCCAAAATTTTGAGTGATCAACTCAGACACTTAAACATGCACTAAGCATAGCTAGCCACATGCCTGATCCCTCCTAATAGACAATTATCTCTAACTAGCTATGAGACTAGATTTTAACACATAGGGTATAAGTTGAAAAAACAGTCACCATCAAACCATTCTGCCCAATCATCTTTTGATCTAATCCCAGGGCTCACCCCTAAAGATATCAGGTACACTTACTATTATCACTTTACACATCCAACATCATTTCAACTAACACTATGATTTTCCATGACATGCAAGTAATCTAACAGTTTATATCTAACTCATTTAATGTAATAGTCATGGCATTAATAGAACACATATTTTGAAATTCCTTTTCAATTTTCCCAACACAATCACCAATTTTAGGTGAAGCAACATAAACAAGTTCAATAGAAACCACAATCAATATAAAGTGGTGATGTGTGGTAAATTTCACAACACATTTATTGAAAATGATCAAGCAACAAGTACATATTAACAAGTATATATGTTCTTTCCCCATCAAAGATATCTCATACTGTAGAATATAAACTCACTTGGAAAATGCAGAGGAATCCCTAGTTGTATGATCACTCAAGTCCTAGCTTCCGAGTTAAATCGAGAGCTATCATAAGATAACCCGAGTTATCATTCTATCAATTATCTAAATCTCAAGTATAAATATAGTTATTGTCTTTATCAAACCTAAGGTTATTTGACACAATTTTGGTAATCTTGTTTTCATTACTCTTAATGCACTTAAATGCCCTTATCAAGTTCCTTAGTTAATTTATTTGTTCAGTCATACTTTTCTCAAGTTCTATATTATAATTAGATGTTTAAGAAAGTCATATATCTTTGTCCTTAACTCAACGAGTTGGTAAACAAGTTGTTAAAATCTTACTTAAGGTCCTACGATTTCCCTTCGAGGCGATTGGATTCATTACTATAATAATTATGAGATTAATCTATAACTTATGCTAAACTATAGTTTAACAGTTTTAGTTCATATTATGATTAGGCTTAGATCTGAAATTTCAATCGCATTTGGTAAATTAATTAAATTTAATTTAATTATAAAATTTATCCAAATTGGATCAAATCGAGATCCAATCATAAGTCAGAAATAGCCTAAATGAGTCTAGAATTTAATTCTATGCAAACTATCCAAAAATTGCCACATAGATTACCACTGGATCGCTACACATGGCTGCAGGTCCACCACACAATGCCGCCAGAGATGAGAACCACCATAACCATCTTGTGCATCTCACTGAGCCCAATTAAACCCCTAAAATAATTTGAGAAATACCATTGTTTAGGCTATTAATTGGCAAGTCAAATAAACGGCTTTGCCCTAACACCACTGCAATGCCACTGTGCTAATTTCTCCACCACTGGCCATCAAAACTCCAAATTGAAGGTACCACTATGATGCTCATGAGCTGGCAACAAAAAGCCCTCTGGTTCCAGACTATTTTTGTCACCAAAAGCTGCAAAACAGCCACATTATTGCTGTCAACCTTTGATTTTCTAGTGATTTGTTTAGTGGTTTTAGGTATTCTTGATATAGTTTTGCTTGTTAAGCTGAGAGGGAGATAACTATGGTGTTGGTTGTTGGTTTTGTGGTCAACATTTGGTGATTCACTATTGAGGTAGGTTTGGGTAGTTTTTGAAAATTAAATAAAATCCTATCCTTCATTCTAGATAGAATTACATTTTCTAGTCTTTTCAATTTGGCCTCAAAAGTTACTCACCACCTTCAATTAAGCCCTCTAGAACTTTGGCCGACTTCATGTTAGCCCCAAAATTTCGTCTATCTTGCAATTAGCCCCAAAGCTTTAGTTTAGTCCTCAAAAGTTTTATTTGTTGTACATTGACCACAAGCATTATTAATTATAGGAAATTAAGTCTAAATTAATTTATTTTAAAGCTCTTAAACTTTTATTCTATGCACATTAACCCTCTAACTCTTATAATTTTAGACAATTAAGCTATTCTCTCGTTTACAATGTTAGTCCTCGATTGTCAATATTTTATTCTAGATTTTAGTTAAATCTAATCCAAAATTATTCTAGCCAAACTTATCAATTTCATATTTCATTTTATTTTATTTTAGGATCTCAAAATTCATGATGTTACAAAAACACATCAACCAAATTACGATGGGAAAATATAGCAAGCCTTTTTATTGTTGTCTGATTCTCACAAAACCAACATCAAAAGTCAACTCATATATAGCTATGAAGAAAAATTATCTACCATGAGAGGGATTGTAAGAACCAGAAATTCCTCATAGCTATGGAGCAAAGTTAATAAAACAACTATATTAAATCAGTTCTATCAAACAATTAAAGAAAATATGAAACTTCTACCAATCAACTCGTAATCTTTGGCCACTCAAGCGAAATAGTTTTTAGCTTATTTTGATTAATTAATTTACCTTATTGGTGTTAGGAAATCAATTTGCAGTTGACCTCCAAACTTTGACCTAGAAAAGACATTGTTGAGTTCTACGTATCCTTTAATGTTGTAATCTCATCCTTTAACTCTTGAACTTGAACACTATGATATGCAATGATTGAATGAACACCCTTCAGAATAGCTAGTTGATCCAAAAACTTGAGATAGGTAGACACAAAAAATTCCATACCTTGAACATGCCTTGGTGCACTTTCATAAAGATGTTGCATAGTGTAGGTGGCACTTTTAGAACTTCTATGAAATATAATCGAATTCATTCGAATAAATAGTTCATACCTTTATTAAATTGATCTGTATTTCTTCTTCTTAACTTGATGAAATCTTGGGCCACTTCTTGTAATTAATAGGAAAATTATTAAAATACTAGCAGTATGTCACAAAAATCTCTAGAGTAGGCTAGCCCTTTGATTCCTTTCTAAAATAACTGTTTTATGGGGAGGAAGCACAAACACATTTTGCATCCTAAGATGCATTTTTTTTACTTCAGTATTTTCATCAAATAAGTATAATAAAAAATGAATTATTTAGCAAAAATATAACTTACTCTGAAACATTAAATTGAAAGTTGTAATAAAGTAGTAATCACGTAAATTACCTAATACACTTTCTCTTATAGGAAGGTTGGTCTAGATCGTCACATGTGGCAGGCTATGCAGGGCCAAGTTGATCGTGTGGCCCTAGTTGAGTTACATGGGTCTAGCTAAGCAAATGATCTTGGTTGAGCTACTAGCTTACTATGAACAACAATATCACTTAGATTTGCAAACTCAATTTTGTAGCTTCTTAAGTGTAGACTAACACCTAGATGCATGTTTCTTTGCGCTAGGCATATTTATAGAATTATTTGTGGTTTAAAAACTAATTTTAGTAAAAACTTATATGTAAGATTCATTGTATGAAAGCAAAATGAAGACCTACAATTCACATAATAAAATAAGTAGACGAACATAAACAAATATCTTGTGAAAATAAAGACCTACAGTTCATTAGTAGTCTTCACAGATTGCTAAGTGATGATTGAAGAAGTAGAATTTATCTATTTATTGTAGGATCCCAATTACTTGATGGAAGCTCCACCAATTATGTTTCAAATTAATAATTAAGATCATAGCTACTGCAAACGTAAGTCCGAGACTACATATGAATTGGAGCCATGAATTAACCCTGCATCAAAGGTTATTTGAGTTGAAGTATTGGTAGGCCATAACTGTATGAAATATATATGTTTTTTGTGTATGAAGAGGCATTGGAAATGAACAAAGTATTGTTTGAAAAATGTATTGTTTTTGGGAATTGATAATATGAACGACCCTTTGGTTTGTGATTTTCTCTTTATGGTGAAGGAAGGTTGATCCTTTAGTCCATATATTATTTAAGGTAATTAGTGACTTGGGTATTTGATCCTAGAGCAATAATATAGTTAATAGCATAGCCTAGTTCTAAAGTATATATTTACTTGATTAAATTGTTGAAAGTAAGCCTGCTTTTGTATTAATCAGTCTATAACTAGTATAAAAATAAGTTCTTAAATAATATTGGTGTTTTTATTAGTTTAGGTCCATATTATTAATTAAAGATGATATTTATTATTATTTTCTATGTAATTTTGGGATTTATGGATAAATGTATCTTTTTGGAGCACTTTCTATCATTTTAAAACTCTAGCTACATAAGTTTTGACCTCCATAATGTATGTGATCATATGGGATCACTAAAACACTATAACTATAGGTGATATGAAACTATAAAATCTCAATTCTCGTATTGCCAATTTGAAAATTCCCCACAACTATTCCAACATTTTCTACAAAATTCATCGTAGGTAAGAAAGATCACAAATTGGAAGGTGAAAAACCTAAGAATTAATTAATTCACGTTCTTGAGGTAGGACTCAAACATTTATAATTAGTTATATTATATTATCTTTTGATTCTTTAGTTATATTTAACTCTCTGATTTATTATAATATATTCACATGTAGGATTTAGGTAATCCAGACTAATCTGTAGATTACCCTAAAGGAAATATGAGATAATTAAGTAGCTTCTACCTTCTATTTTTTAAATGTTTTCCCAAATAAATACTTAGATTTTATGCATAAATAATTTTTCTTTATAAAAAGGATTTGAGCAAGCTATGTTAAAATTTTGCATAGGTAAAGTCTATATGTGATCCTATTTTTTTCACAACTATGAAAAAATTTATTTCTTCTAGAAAAATAAAGAACAAAAAATTATTTTCTAAATAAAAAATTAAGGATGAATTGCAGCCACACTCCTTGAGATTTGATGCAATTACCAAAAAATCCTCACTTTTTCATAAATTACAATTAACCCACTTAATATGGGAAATCTATATGTAAAATAAACAGAAAATGTAAAAAATCCATAATGTCCTCATGAAAAAATTGGGAAGAAAATAAAAATGAATGAATTATAATCACGCCTTTAAGGTTAGGCATAGTTAGTAAAAGATCCTCATTTTTCATAAAGTTACAAATAAGCATATAATATTATTAAGCAATATGTAATGCAAATGAAAAAAAACATGCAAGGGTGCCAAAGGAAGCTATCCCTATGGTTGAAATAACAAGAAGAATGTTGACGAGCCTTGCCAATCCCATTTAAGAAGCACCTATTGTTG
Source organism: Jacaranda copaia (assembly GCA_014898725.1). NCBI lineage: Eukaryota > Viridiplantae > Streptophyta > Magnoliopsida > Lamiales > Bignoniaceae > Jacaranda > Jacaranda copaia. Next base: position 201,047 of record JACGDI010005532.1, read on the forward strand.
AACCTCCTACAAAATTTGTCACTAAAACCAACATGAAGATAAACAAGCAACATGATAATGTTGCACTTGCTACTGATACGTCTGCTTCACCAATTACAAAATAATAGAGTCGAGTAACTATGCAACCAAAGAAGAGGATTGCAAGAGAAATGTAACATACAAAAAACTTGCATGCCTTTGTTTATTGGATCAATTATTATTACAAAAAATATATAGCATAATGTAAAGAAAATATAATGATTTTGGTTCATAATTCCTACTTCCCCAATATTTAGAAAATTTAATCCATCAAGAACAAAATAGATACTATATTCATTATAAAAAGCTTATACAACAACCTATCAATTTTTTTACTATTATAATAACATTACAATTCACTCTTTAAAGTTTAAATATATTACAAATAGCACCTTAAAAAACTTAAACAGTACAAATTCCACTCAAAGATAATTCTAAAAGTTCATATAACACATTACTCGGGATAGCCCTTAGCTGAGCTGCCATCGATTCAGTTTTAATACTTAACCTACTAACAAGCAATAGGCTCGTATTGAACATCATAATATATATTTGCAAAATCAAAATTTCAAACCTAACATATTATAACACATCACAAATTCAAACCTGACCTATCACAATATCTCTAAGGCAAAGCCTAACATTCCAATGAACCCATATACACATATAAGCACTCTTTTATTACAAAAACATATTCTCTTCAGCCCAAGCTAAAAATTCATATCCTTCACTTAATCATGTACAAGAAAATTGAGGATAAAATGGGGGAAGGGGGTAAGTCCAAAGGACTTAGTGAGGGATAATCTTAATAAAAAATAGTAGGGACTTGTTGAGGAAGAATCAACCCAATAGATCATCAATTACCAATCAGTATAGGAACTTATCAAGAAACAAGCAATAGTAAGTTCGATAAACAGGCATTATCTGATCCAAGGCTTCTAATAAGTACTAGCTTGGGAGTTGTGACTGTCAGCTTAGACGGCCCAACATCATCTCAACTAGATCAATTTTAGAGAAATGGTTCATCTCAACAAAATTAGTTTGGGAGGAAATATAGACATATTTAACTAGGAAAACAGCCTAACCTAAACCAAAAAGCTACATCATCCTTATTGCTCCATGAGCAGGACATAAACAATCGCGGTATAGTCCAAACAAAACAAATCCAAATATTATATGCAGTGTAACAAGTCAGAACGAAACATGCACATCTGGTTTTCCTTATTCTAGTCAGTCAATCCATATTACCAAAGCATGACAATTTGGTACCAAACAGACAGTTGATGCCCAGGGAATAACCCTTAGCTCATTAGGATAGGCATGTAAGACTTTCCACTTTTTAGTTAGTCAAACAGTCTTACTCAAAGCGTGACAACTTAGTACTAGACAGACAATTAAAGCCCAGGGAATAGCCCCTGGCTCATTATTGAAATCGAGGGAATAGCTCCTAGGGGTATTGTTAATAGCTAAGGAATAGCCCCTAGTCTACTAATAGTTGATGCCTAGGGAATAACCCCTAGCCCATCACTGATAGATCTCAGCATTCCACTAGGATTGGCTCTTGACCCAAAAAAATAGTATATAGAACTACAGAACAATTTAGAACAAACGATATACAAAATTTATATAACAATTCAGAATAGACAATTTACAAAACTCACAAAGTGGATACCTAGGGAATAGCCGCTCATGGTATGGGAATAGCTTCTAGTGTATTGCTGACACCAGGGGAATAGCCCCTAACGTGTTCCATGTTCCAAACATTTCACCCAATTAGGCCCTTGGCTAATCAATTTTCCATACAATTAATAAATATAATAACACTTTGCGTAGAAGCCCAAGGGGAAATCCCTAGCACATTGTAGATAACTAGAGAGAAATCCCTAGCATATCACTGATACCAAATAAAATAAGTATGCCAGCAACGTAATAGACAATAATACAAAAATGCTAACAAGCTAATACATTTACAATTAACAGGTACGATTAAGCTAACATAGCCATATGATCTACGAATAGGTAAGTGTGCCGGTAAGGTATTTGATGACAATACGAGACAGTAACAAGTAACAAGATAATAACAAGTGTAGTTTGAGAAAAACTATAGTAACAGGTGTAAATTAAAGTTCTGGGCACCAAAACAGTCAAGAGCAAACTTATATTAGAGCACAATCAAGAAGTAACCTTCACAAAAGTATACACTAAGGCAAGAATAGCATTATGATCCAATAATCAAAATTTCAAAAGATAAAATTAACTAGGCTACTCAAACTACCAAGGATCCAAACATGCTATATATCTAGAATTGGTAAAAGTATTACCATGAATTGCTAATTTCCAAGGAGAAAATGGCAAATTCTCACCAATCCAGAATCTACCAGAAACTGGCATAGCTAAGAAACAACAACTTTTGCCTGGCTTCAAAATCTCTAAAATTCACGAAATTAAATATGGATCTTTTCCACTCAAGTATGAAGAATCTATCAAAATTTTGGATCAAAAATAAATTTGAATCTTCTCAGAAAAATTCTCCAAAATCTCTATTCTGCACAGTAGATCTCCAAAGCAAGTAAACCAAGTATTTTACCTCTATTGATATGATCCACACACCAATTGAACTTCCAATTTATCCTCACTTTTAGATGAATAAATATAGGGAAAAGGTGACGGTGTAGGTTGATTTTGATGTAGGAGAAGAATAGAGAGCAAAACTTCAACATATAAGGCAATGCTTGGAAAGATTTTTGGAAGGAAATATGAAAGATTCTAATCCTCACAAATAGTGTGAATTGTTGAATTCCCTCGCCTCTATATCTACATATAGAGGGAGGATAGGGTGATACCAAGTGCCAATTTGGCATCACACCTTCCTCAAGGGAGTGGGCAGCCACTTTCTTACCAAGGTGGCAAGTTTGAATTTCAAAACATATTTGAATTTCATGTGCATTTCAATTTAATTTTGAAATCTAATTTTAAAGTAATTAAAATTCTAATTCAAATGAACTCTTCATTTGAATTTTTCCTCCAAAATATATGGTTCTCATTAATTAAATTAAACACTGTAATTTAATTAATTAACCTTTGAATTAACTTTTAAGTCAACAAGCTTAACTCTTAACCTTAATTTTGTTAACTTAACTCTTTAAGTTAACTTTGATCAACTAGGGATCAAATGGCACCAAATAATTAACTCTTTAATTATTAGTCTAATTTAACTCCTTAAATCAATTGATCTTCAAATCAATCACCTCAAAATCGATTCACTAGGAGAGAATATTCTTACACTTTGAAAAATCCCTCCATCAATTAGGAAGCTAATTGGATTTTATGTGTAAACCAATAGGTTCTACCTTTCATTGGACATTAGCTCACAACTCCTTGCGACTTTTGAATATCTTGTATTCATTTTAGTTTAAAACACTTTTAGGCTAATTGACTCAATTCAATTAATCTCATTAATTGAAGAGTATCCAATCTCCATAGTTGATATTCAACCTCAAGCCCATTGAGCCTAACTAATAGGCCAAAATAAATGCTCTTGAAGAACCATTATAGCTCTATGTGTCCCATGCAAATACGGTTCTTCTGTCTCCTATCTCCCAAAAAAGGCATAAGATAAGATATTTTCCGACTCCTTAATTGCCTCAATACTATGTCTCTATTCTCAATATTTGATTCCATTATGTGACCTCATCTTCAGAAAATTCCTTTCCTAAATTGTCATGCCACCTTGCACAAGGATTTCTTAGAATTAATCATTATAGAATACATAGGAGATGCACTTGCCCTTTACAAAGACGAGGAGTCAGATTCTATCTTAGATCTCACAAGCCTCTATGCCAAGTAACTCAAACCAAATCTTAACCTGAAGGGCTTGCTAAGTGACTAAGGAAGAGTCAAAGCATAAGCACCAAACATAAGGTTACCATGGATCCTCGGGTCAAATGACTAATAATATACACCAGCGTAAGTGGGAGAATTTGCCACTATCAACTTGCCACTATGGCTATCTAATGGATTCTTGAGGCTAGTCTTTAGTGCCTTATTCTCTAACAAACACCCAATAATATACACTCGCATCTCATATGGCTGCTCATGGAATAGAATAGTATCCAACTCTTGGATTTATGTATCATTAGTATAAATCTATCTAAATCTTAGATGCCATGTTCATAAGACCTTATAACTTGGAAGCTTTAAGATCACGATCGTGTAAGACTGTCACCGAACCAAGTCCCATAGTCATAAGTGATCTAAGGACTTCATCCAAATGCTAGTAAAGTAATATGAGCATAACATGAAGATGTCCATATAAAGAATATCATTCAATTAAAATTGTATCACGAGTAAAGTAGTTTACACAACCAATCAATTGCTTACAAGGAACTTTTTCAAAAATCTCCTACTTGCCCTAAAGCCAATTCCCCATGGTCTTAAAGACTGTCTTCTCAAAATGTCCTTCAAAGACCATTAGCAGTTAGGGGTTTAAATTGTGGTTCTACTATGTTCTCTTCTGAGGTAACTTTATCCACTCAATTATCACTTCTATCATTTGATATTATTTATCAAATGATAACGTATTTATTATGTTTAGGTCACTAATGAGATCTTGGCTCAAGTCCTAAATTGTCTTCTAAAGACAATCGTAGGCTCATGCATGGTAGGCACTACATCTAACTCTAGGATAAAGTTTTTATCTAAACACCTTCCATCGTGATTTTCAAAACCATATTGTATTTCACCTCAATAGTTGTCTAGGCCATGGTGTCTTGTTGGAACTCTTCTGACACACTATGCCGTTATTAAGGAAAAATAAGTATCCAAAAGTGGATTTTAGGTCATCAATATTAGATTGGAAACTAAAATCCAAAAACTCTGTAAGTTTCAATTCTCCATTACCATTTGCCAAAAACAAGTCCTTAGTCCATCTCAAGTACTTAAGGGTTATTTTAACAGCCTTTCAGTGACATTCACTAGGATCAGATTGAAAACAATTCACAACATTTAAAGCGTGTGCCAAATCTAGTCTTGTACATTAAACTACATACAATATGCTTTTGATAGTGGACACATAAGGTATGTGGGACATTCTATGTCTCTTATTGTCAATCTAAGGAGCCATAAACTTGGAGAGATAAAGACCATATCCCAAAAGGAGGAATTGAAGGTATGTGTTATGTAGGATCCAAATATTTTCAAAAAAAGCTGAATAAACTAACCCTCACATAGCCACAAGGATATAGACATTCATAGATTCAGATTTAGAGAAGTAAAATACTTGGGCAAAAACAAAAAATTCAAGGAGCAAGAGAAACTCTCATCAACCATTGAAAAAGCTTCTCACTAACGCAACAAATTCACCACCAGTTTTTCCAAAGCTAGACTCCTCCTTTTAAGCTGAAATTTTTACTAGAATGTTTGAACCCATTGAGGATTCTATAGTTCAAATATCAGCTGAATCAGAACACTAGAGGGTCTTACTAAACTTTCTGAAGAGGTTGCTAGAAACTATTTCAGCAAGAGCAAGAGCAACCCAAACATTTTCCCTCTAATGAAATAGTCCACACTCCATAACAAGGACATGTTCTCTACAATATAGCTGGAGATATCTACATAGAATTTAGGAGGAAAGTCTAGGAAATATGGAGGTGGAAGATGAAGAAGGTTGGAGAGAATAATGGAAATGCCAACAAATTAGATGCCCATTACTCTAGTTGTTGAGAGAATAATCACACCTTGCTTGCAAAATGACCAAGTGGCAACCCACTCTTATCCTATATCTATATATAGGAGTGGAATGGTGTGTGGTAACACACCATGCTCAAGGAGAGAGTGCCAAGTGTCAATGCCAAGGGGGCCACTAACATTTAATGATTAGTGAATAAGAATATTAATTGAAGCTTACGTTTCATCTTATGAAATGTCTTCCAATTAAATTCCAATTCCATCTTAAACAAACTCTTCATTTAATTATTCTCTCCAAAATTAACTCTCCAATTTAATTAAATTAAAAACTTTAATTTAATTAATAATGCTTTAATTTAACTCATAAGTCAAAGTGCCTAATTCTTTAAGCTGGTCAAAATTGATTTAACTTTTAAATTAACTTGACCAATTAATAATCATGCGGCATCAATTAATTAACTCTTAATCAATTAATCTTAATTTAACTCTTAGATTAATTTGACCAATGTAACATTTAAATTAATCAAACCAAAATGACTACAATTTCACCTCCTCCAAAATTGATCAAGAATTTTCTAACTCATAGAAAATTCTCCTTCTTTCAATAGTTCATGTTATTGGCTTTTGTGTATGACCTATTAGGTTCTACCATTCATTGGACATGGGCTCACAACTCTTTGTGACTTATGGAATATTAAATATTCACATTAGCTTAAACTCCTTTAAGCTAAGCAACTCAATTTAATAAATCTTAATAATTGAAGAGTATCCACTTTTTGTGGTTAATGTCCAACCTCAAGCCCATGGAGCCCTACGGTCCTTCTGTCTCCTATAGCTCAAAAGAAGCCTAGGGTAAGATATTAGTCAATTCCCTAATAACCTCGATACTATACTTTAATTTTGAATGTTTGATTCCCTTTGTGACCTCATCTTTGGAAACACCTTTCCAAATTATCACATCACCTTGGAATCGATCATTATAGAACACATAGAAAATGCACTCTCCCTTCACAAAATCAAGGAGTCAAATTCTATCTTGGACCTCACAAACCTTCATGTTTAGTAGCTCATGCCCTATCTCAACCTAAGTGGCCCACTAAGTCTCCAAGGAAAAGCCAAAGCATAAGGACCAAACATAAGGTCACCATGTATCCTTAAGTCAAAGGACTACAATATGCATTAGCATAAGCAGGAGAACTTACCACGACAGATTTACCACTTCAGCTACTAGTGAATTCTCCAAATAGGTCTTCAGTGTCTTATTCTCTAACAAGCACCCACTAACATACATCCATATCTCTTATGGGATTGCTCATGGAATGGAGCAACATCCAACCCTTGAATTTATGTATCGTTAGTACAAGTCTATTCAAATCTTATATGCCTTATTTCATAAAATCCTACGACTTGGAATATTTAAGATCACGACTGTGTAAGACTTATTCCATGATCACCACCTACTATGTGACCAAGTCCCATAGTCTTATGTGATGTAAAGGCTTCATCCAAATGCAATTGAAGTAAATAAAGAGCATAAGATGAATATCATTCAATTAAGATTGTCTTATAATGAAATAGTTTACATGACTAATCTAATTGGCTTGCGGGGCACTATTCCAATAATCTCCCGCTTACCCTAAAGTAACTCCCTAAAGCCTTGAGGTCCATCTTCTCAAGATATCCTTTAAAGACCTTTTGCATTTGGGGGTTTAAATAATGGTTCTGTTATATCCTTCTCTAAGGCAACTTTATCCACTCGATTGTCACCTCTATCAATTGATATCATATATCAAATGATAATGTAATTACAATGTTTAGATCACTGATGAGATCTTAACTCAAGTCTTAAATTATCTTCTAAGGAAAATCATAGGCTCTGCATGCTGGACACTATATCTAACTCTTGGATGAGATTTTTAATCCAAACCTCTTTCTTTGTAATTTTCAAAACCACAAACTATTTCTCCTACATGGTTATGTCGGCCATGGTGTCTTGTTGGAACTCTTCCAACTCACCATACCGCCATAAAGGAAAAATATAAATCTAAAAGTAGATTTCAAGTCATCTATATTAGATTGAAAACTTAGATCCGAAAACTCTTCAAGTTTCAATTCACCAATGCTGTATACCAAAAATAAGTCCTCAATCCTTCTCAAGTACTTAAGGATTGCCTTTTCAGCCATCCAATGACTCTCATTGGAATTGGATTGAAACTTACTTGTAACACTTAGCGAGTGTGCCACATCTAATCTTGTACATTGATTGGCATACTATATGTTCCCTTTAGTGGACGCATAAGGTATGTGGGGCTTTCTATGTCTCTTGCTTCAGTCTTCGGAGCCATAGACTTAGAGAGAAGAATGCCATGTCTCATGGAAAGGAATCCTCTTGGATTCTTCCATACTAAACTTTATGGTTTGGAAAAACCCTATCATCCTCTTCGATCTATCTCTATAGATATGTATTCTCAATATGTAGGATACGTATCCCAAATTTTTCATGGACAATTGAGTAGATAAACATGCTTTAGTACACTCTAACATTTCTTTCTCATTCCCAATGAGAATAATGTCATCGACATAAAGAACAATAAACTGTACATTACTCCCACTAGCTTTCATGCACAAATAATGTTTATATACCTTTTTTATAAAGGCAAATAATTTGACTTTCTAATCAAAATATATTTTCTATGTCCTAGACACCAGTTTGAATCCATAAATAGATCTCTTGAGTTTACAAACCTTTTGCTCACTCGCTCTAGATGTAAAACTGTGTGGTTGTTCCATATAATTTCTTCTTCAATGTCGCCATTGAGGAAAGTTATTTACACATCTATTTGCCATATCTCATAGTCATAATATGTGACTATGGCAAATAAAATCTGAATGGACTTAGGCATAATGACCGGTGAAATTTGTTTTGTCAAAATCAATGCCAACACTTTGAGTGTAACTTTTTGCCACTAGTTGTGCCTTAAAAGTCACTACTTCTTCATTGACTACCAGCTTTCGCTTTTAGATCCACTTTCAACCAATAGAAACTATTCCTTTCATGGATCTACCAAAGTCTATACTTTGTTGAAGTTTGTGGAGTCTATTTTGAATTTCATAGCTTTGAGCCAATATCCTAAGTCTATTCTAACATAGTTTCCCATAGGTCTTTGGATCGCTATCGATTGGTCAATCTCATGAAGAAATCTAAACTTTTTAAGCTGGTTCTTGATTTAGTCCGACCTTCCCAGAGGTAGTGTGTAATGTTTTTTGATATTTATTTATTTCTACTACTTGTGGGACTTGACGATCATCTTGAACTTCACCAAGTTCAATTACAATACCTTTTCTATCTCATAGAAATTCCTTTTCCAAAAAGGTGGCATTCCTAAAATTGAACACATTTTGTTCCGAGGGATCATAGAACAAATAACCTATGGACTCTCTTGGGTATACCACAAACCTGTACAAGGTGGATCTACTATCCAACTTATCTCCCACTATCTATCTCACGTAGGCAGAAGATCCCCAAGCTTTTAGATAATGGTAAGAGAGTGCTTTGTTGAACCACACCTCATGCGGTATTTTTGGCACCGACTTTGAAGATACGACACTTAGTACCTTTGCCGTTGTTATTAAGGTATATCCTAAAAATGATATAGGCACATCAAATAAGCTTATCATGGAACATACCATGTCCAAAAAGATCAATTTCTACTCTCGACTACTCCATTATATTGGGGTACGCTAGATAGAGTCTATTGAGAGAGAATCCTCTTCTACTTTAGATAATCTAAGACTTTTGTACTTTAGTATTCTCCCCCTTGATTCAATTGAAGAGCTTTAATACTAAATTATTTTTGCTTTTCTACTTCATTCCTATACTCTTTAAACTTTTCAAAGGCCACCAACTTGTACTTCATAGGATGCATGTGTCCATACTGGCTATAATCATCAATGAAGGTGATGAAGTATGAAACTTTTAGTAATGCACAAACATCTGTATGGACCAAATCTAAAGAATTTATGGAGCAGTCCATTTGTCCCACAAAAGATGCCTTGGTCATTTTTCCTTTCAAATAAGATTCTCAAGTATGAAGGTCGTGAACACTACTAACTTTTAGTGCTTTGAGAGCTTCCATCTTGTTCATTTTATTTTGAGAGATATGCTCAAGTTTTGCATGTTATAATATGGCATCTTCTTGGATATCTATTTTTTTTATTTTGTTGAAAGTGCATTAATGATAATTAAGAATCCAAAAATGTACAATCTTTTGTTGAGTGTATCATAAGCAACTAAAGGAGCCATTCTAATGCCTTCAATCTCCTATTTGATATAGAAGGATCAAATCCTTCTCTATCTAAAACAGAAATTGAAATATTGTTCACACCAATACAAGTATAGAATTTCCTAATTCTAACTTATTATACACCATCGGCTTTGGTCACAACTTTTGCTCCTTAGCCAAGGTGATGGATCATATCTACATCACTTAAGTTTATTCTTCTTTCTATTCTTTGTAACAAATTATAATGATAAAGATCACATACGATATCATATATCCACAAGGAAATATTTATCCTAAACATACTTTAATAAAGTACATACCTTTCTCAAGGGTTGTAAGGTATTCCTTGCAATACCGCTTCTAATGGCCTATCTTGCAAAAGTAGAAATAGGTAAATATTCTCTATGTATTCTAAAAGAAACCTAGGGTAAGATATTAGTTAGCTCCCTAATAGCCTTGATACTATGCTTCTATTATGAATGTTTGATTCCCTTTATGACCTTATCTTTGAAAACACCTTTCCAAAATGTTCACATCACTTAGCACAAGGATTTCTTGGAATCGATCATTATAGAACACATAGGAGATATACTCGCCCTTCACAAAAGCGTGGAGTCAAATTCCATCTTGGATATCACAAACCTCCATGTCCAGAAGCTCATGCCCAATCTCAACCCAAGTGGCCCGCTAAGTGGCCAAGAAAAAGTCAAAGCATAAGGACCAACCACAAGGTTACCATAGATCCTCAAGTCAAAGGAATAATAATATGGCGTAAGCAAGAAAACTTGCCACTTCAACTATCTAGTATATTCTCTAAGAGGGTCTTCAATGCCTCGTTCTTTAACAAGAACCCACTAATATTCATTCATATCTCATATGGAATGCTCATGGAACGGAGCAATATCCAACCCTTAGATTTATGCATCATTAGTGCAAGTCTATCTGGATCTTAGATGACCTATCTCATAAGATCCAATGACTTGAAAGATTTAAGATCACGATCATGTAAAACTTATTCCATGATTACTACTTAGTGGTGACCAAGTCATGTAGTTTTGTGTGATCCAAGAGCTTTATCCAAATACAAGTGAAGTAAAGAAAGAGCATAAGATGAATATGGTCATATGATGAATATCATTCAACTAAGATTGTCTTACAATGAAATAGTTTACAAGACCAATCTAATTAGCTTGCGGTGCACTATTCCATCAAAAATCTCCTTTTAGATTCTCCCATACTAAACCTCTTTAGTATCTTGTCAATGTATGGGGTTAGAGAAAACCCTAGCATTCTCTTGAATCTATCTCTATAGATACATATTCCCAATACACAAGATACTTTTTCCAAATCCTTCATAGAGAATTGTGTAGATAACTGTGCTTTAGTACACTTTAATATTTCTTTCCCATTCTTAATGAGAAGAATGTAATCAACATAAAGTATAATAAACTGTATACTACTCCCATTAGCCTTTCATACATATAAGATTTGTACACCTTTTTGACAAAACCAAACAATTTGACTGTCTTATCAAAAATGCATGTTCTAAGTTCAAGATGCCAATTTGAGTCCATAAATAGATCTCTCAAGTTTGCAAACCTTTTACTTGCTCGCTGTGAATATAAAAGCATGTGGTTGCTCTATATAATTTCTTCTTCAATGTCTCCATAAAGGAAAAAAGTTTTCACATCTATTTGCTATATCTTATAGTCATAATATGCAATTATGACAAGTAAAATTCAAATGGACTTAGGCATTGTGATCGGTGAAACGACTTTCTCAAAATCAATACTTGGTCTTTGAGTGTAACCTTTTGCCACTAGTCGCACCTTAAAGGTTATCACCTCTCCATTAACTCCTAGCTATCACTTATAGATCTATTTGCAACCAATAGAAACTATTCTATCTAATAGATCTACCAAATTTTAAACTTTGTAGGAGTACATGGAGTGTATTTTGATATTTATAGCATTTAACCAATGTCCCAAGTCCATGTCCAGCATAGCTTTCTCATAGTCTTTTAGATCTTTATTTGATTAGCTTGTCTCATGAAGAAATATGAATTTTTTGGGATGTTTCTTGATTGGGTTCGACTTTCTTAGAGGTTGTGTGTAAGGTTATTTGATATTTATTTATTTTTACCACTTGTGGGATTTAATGATCATCTTGAACTTCACCAAGTTCAACAACAATGCCTTTTGTATCTTATAGAAATTCCTTTCCCAAAAAGGTGGCGTTCCTCAAAATAAAACATCTTTTATTTTGAGGAATCTTAAAAGTAATAGCCCAAAGACTCTCTTGGATATCCCACAAACTTGTCCAATGTGGATCTACTATCCAACTTGTCTCCTACTATCTATCCATATAGACGGGAGACCCCTAAACCATAAGATAATGATAAGAAAGTGCTTTGCCATGCCATATCTCATGTGGCATCTTTGGCACCAACTTTGAAGGTACCACACTTAGTAACTTCACCGCTGTCATTACAACATATCCTCAAAAGGATATAGGCACATCGAATAAGCTCATCATGAAATGTATCATGTCCAACAAGGTACGATTGTTTCTTTTGTTACTCCGCTATGTTAGGGCATGCCAAGTGGAGTCCATTGAGAGAGAATCCCATTTTTCTTTAGATAATTCAAGAATTCAGTACTTAAGTATTCTCTTAATCAATCCAATCAAAAAGATTTAATACTAAATACCTTTCACACTAACTCTTAGTAAGCCACATACATCCACATGGATCAAATTCAAAAGATTAGTGATACGCTCGAATTGTCTCACAAAAGGAGCCTTGGTTATTTTTCCTTTTAAATAAGATTCACAAGTAGGAAGGTCCTCAATGCCATTAACATTTAGTGCTTTGAGAGCTATTAACTTAATCATCCTATTTTTAGAAATATGCCCAAGTCTTGCATGTCATAACATGGCATCTTCTTGGATATCTAATTTTCTTACTTTGTTGAAAGTGTATTAGTGATGGTAGAGAGTTTTATATGCACAATCCTTTAGTAAGTGTACCATAAGCAACTAAAGAACTCATTTTTCAATGCCTTCAATCTCCCATTTGATATATAAGGATCAAATCCTTTGCTATCTAAAGCAAGAATTGAAATAATGTTCACAAAAATATATGGAACATTATAACAATGATCTAATACAAATATGGAATTCTTTAAGTCTAACTTATTATACGCCGTTGCTTTAGGTCGCAACTCTTGCTCCTTTACCAATGCGTTGGATCATATCCTCATCACTTAATTTTATTCTTCTATCTATTCTTTGTAACAAATTACAAAGAAAAGAACCACATGCAATATCATATATCCATGAAGAAGAATTTATCCTTAAATGCACTTCAGTAAAGTATATACACTTCTCAAGGGTTACAAGGTATGCCTTGCAATAACAATTTTCATGGCCTATTTTGCCAAAATAAAAATAAGTAAATATCAACTATATCCTCTATAATATTCTTGATTCTTCTGAATGTCTTTAATAGTTGTTTTCCCTTGGAAGAAAAATATTTCTTCTTTTTACCTCCTTTTCTAGCACCCTCAGGGCTCATAGACTTGGAAAGGGAAACAAATGTCAAAGGTTTAACCTTGTCATGATAGCCTCCTTCTAAATCAACATTTTGATCAATAAAACTTGGTGAGGATGTGAGGATCAAATCCCCATAAAGATCATTATCCATCACTATGACTAAGCAGAAAAGCTTCTCCAAGTTTAGTCATCTTTAGACTGTGGTTGATGACACATGACTTCATATTCATCTTAACTCAAAAAATCTCCTTTGATAACATAAATTTCTCATACCTTGTTTGCTCTACAACTCTTGTAAACTTTAACCAAGGTACTATTCATATGTTCTTGAGACTTTTGAAATTTGGAGATGCCATTATGAGACTAAGGGATAGGATGATCCTAAACCTAATTCATGAACATTTCACATGTCTCTAGATCTATATTAATCCCAAAGGGATTATGAGTTCCATGATATAGGACCTATATCCACTTCTAGGAATGTAGAATGATTTTTAAGGTCAAGTTAATCGTGGAAGTTTAGCACAGTTGGTTTATTGGTTTCCAAAATAACATTAAGTGGAGTTTTAGTCATTCTTGAGATTTCATAAATCTTTAAAAGTGAAAAGAGAATATAAGCATATGATTAAATATTGACATTGAAAACATGTTCATTGCCTTTCAAACATGTTTTTTTCTCCCACTATTTTATCAAACCCTTTACCCTCTAGAAAAATTCGAGAAATCATATTTTCTAGTGAGAATCAAGATCCTAAAGACTTGCAAGTAAACCCCTGTGACCGGATATAAATCCACTAGCAATTCAAAGGTAAGCAACTTTTGCTAATTGCATCTCCGCAACTCTTGATATATTTTGCCTCACCATTTCATGTAGATCCGCTAATGGATGACCTCTATATTACTCAGTATTAAGTCAAACCTACCAATCAAGCTTTGATTCGAGATGTGCACAACAACATCCCCCATGAACGTTCCCAAATCAAAGGTGCATATCATGTAAAGTGTATGTTCACAACTTTTCCCCTAAGTGTGACCCCCATAACTAGATATGTATCACACAAAGATGATAGCATCGTCATGCCACATATTATTGGTAGAAAACATAGATTAATTAAAACTGTTTTAATTTGTATTCATTTTGACTTAATATTTGAAAAGCACTTCGACATTCTAAGTTGAGTGATTTTGTTTGCGAAGATCTCATCATTTTATCTTCTTATTTAGATTTTTTATATCTTAATCCATGCATCACATATATCAATAGGATATGAAAAGCATAAATTGTTGGAATAGTGCCCAACAAGCTAATAAAATTGACCTTGTAGAAACTATTTCCTTGTATGTACAATCTTGATTGAATGATAGTTCTTATATAGCCATCTTCATATTTTGTTTTTCATTACTTCACTTGTATTTGGATAAAGCCCTTAAATCACACTAGACTACAGGACTTGGTCAGTTCACTGGGTGGTGATCAGAAAATAAGTCTTACACGGTCATGATCTTAAATATTTCAAGTCACAGAATCTTATAAGATGGTGCATCTAAGATCTGGATAGGCTTACACTAACGATGTATAAGTCCAAGAGTTGGAGATTGCTTCATTCCATGAGCAACTCTATGAGATATGGGTGTATGTTAGTAAGTACTTATTAGAGAGCAAGATGTTAAAGACCTACTAGAGAATCTACTAGATAGCCGCAATGGCTAATTTTCACGCTTACACTAGTGCATATTATTAGTCCGCTAACCTAAAAATCCATGGTAACCTTATGTTCAGTCCTCATGCTTTGGCTCTTTCTTGATCACTTGGCAAGTCTTTCGAGTTGAAGTTAGATAGGAGCTACTTGAAATAGAGGTTTGTGAGATTCAAGATGAAATTCAACTTGTTTTTGTGAAGAGCAAGTGCATCTCCTATTTATTCTATAATAATCAATTCTAAGAAATTCTTCCGCAAAGTGTTGTGACAATTTGAAAAAGGAATTTTTCAAAGACGAGATCACACAATGGGATCAAACAATGAGAATAGAAGTATTTCACCCAATTAGTTGGGCTCTATGGGCTTGAGGTTAGACATTGACCATGGAGATTGGGTAATTTTCAATTAATGAGATTAAGTGAATTGAGCATATTAGTTTAAAAAGAGTTTAAAACTAAAATGAATATATGATATTCAAAAGTTATAAGGAGTTGTGAGCTCATGCCCAATGAATGGTAGAACCTATTAGGTCACACACAAAAGTCAATTAGCTTACAAGCATGATGGAACAATTTTCTAAGTGTTAGAGATTTTTCCTTGGTGATCGATTTTGAAGGATACAATTTGACGATCAATTTTTGCTTGATTAATTTAAGTGTTAAATTAATTAACTAATTTAAGAAGTTAATTAGGCTAATAATTAAGGATTTAATTATTTGGTGCCAAGATGACCATCAATTGGTCAAGCTAACTTGAAGAGTTAAGTTAATTAAATTAAGCTTGAGAGTTAAGCTTGCTTGATTTAAGAGTTAAATCAAAGGTTAATTAATTAATTAAATTAAAGTGTTTAATTTAATTAATGGGAAGAATACTTTTTGGAGGAAAAATTTAAGTAAAGATTTCATATAAATTAGTATCTTAATTATTTTGGAATTAGATTCCAAATATAATTGAAATGCGCATGAAATTCAAGTAATACTTGAATTTGAATTTGCCACCTTGGCATGCCACATGGGCGGTCACCTTGAGGACGGTGTGATGCCAACTAGCATCACACCTTCCACCCTATATATAGATACATAGGGGGTGCAAGGATCGGCGATCTCATTAAAAGTGTGAAGAATTAGATTCTTTGCATTCCCTCTAAAAACTCTTTCTCTCCATGCATTGTATCATGTGTTGAAGCTTTGCATTTATTCTTCTTCCCAATCTAAAAATTGGCCTCCTTTACCTCATTTTGTCCTCTCTAACTCCAACTTCTAGTGAGCAAAATTGAAAGATTGATTAATGTGTGGACCATATCAATAGAGGCAAGACACTTGACTTGCTAGATTTTGGAGATCCATCTGCATAGCTCCAGATTGGCAAATGTTTCTAGAGCGATCGAGAAGCCTTTTTGCTCCAAACTTTGCATAGTTGCTTCCTCATTGTTTAGAGGTGTTTAGATTTAATTTGGTGATTTTTGGAGAAATTTAACCTGGGCTATTGTTGCTACCTTTATGCTATGCCGATTCTAAACCATTTCTAGATCCAAGAGAGATCATTATTTTTCTCCTTGATTTTGAGTTACGAGAGGTCATTCTTCATCCTAATCCAAATTTGTAGCAAGTCTAGATCCTTGGTAGTAGGAGTAGCATAGTTAATTTAAGCTTGTGAAGTTTTTATTATTGGATCCTAGTGCTACTCTTACTTTCATAAATAAGTAAATATGCCTAGCATGCTCCTAGAATGGGATAACCATGAGCCTAAACAAGTGATGCACTTAGAGCCATAGGTTCATCACTTGGTTGATTTTTAAGTAGCTTGATTAAATTAAGCTATTACATGAGTGTATTCCATACACTCATAGGTCTTCAAGCCTCCTTGGATCCTCTTTACTCCTTGCAAGTTTTATAAGAGAAAGAAAACGTCACTTCTAATGATTCTACTCTCATAACTTTACAACATAGAACAAGAGGCATGCAAGCCCCATTTAATACAACCCATTTCAACAACTTAAAATAAAATCAATATTAAAAAACTCATGATCATCCTTATTCATTCAACATTTAAATCAACAATAAATAAATCAAGAATTGGCATTCAGTTCCAACAATTAAATGTTTATCTCATAAATAATTATTTGGCCAAGCAAAAATAAGCATAACCATTATGCATCTCATTTTTACAACAATTGGAGATCAACTTTAACAAGATTTAAGAAGCAATCAAATATGTCAAACATAATTTTGAGAACTTGCACAACACTTGTGCACCTATCTAGCATGGTTTGAATCAATTTTGGTCACTTAAAGAACATAAAAATGAGCTCAAAACTCATCCCAACCAAAAATGGTCATTGCTGCCAGAGGTGTGCACATGGCTAGGTGGCAGGTGCACCCACTTCCCTGCCTGTGTGCCGCCACGGTGTGGCAGCACCCCTGTTTTGGGGTTGAGACCGAATCAAGCCATTTTTTGCTCAACTTTTGTGCATCAAAAATTTTAAGACACTTTCTAAACATCAAATCACACATTATAGATGAAATTTTAGATTCAAAACACCTTTTAAAAATGGAATTTCAAGTGCTCAATCATGCTTCAAAAATCAGGTTTAAGTGGGAATCAAATTCTCCAAATATCTCCAACTAAATTCCAATCCAATTGGATCCAAAAATGCCCAAAAACACTTTCAGCCATTAAACAACAAGCTATATCAACATATAACATCAACTAATGCCAAATCAACATTCATCATTAGAAGCTATGAATTAAAACATACTAATTACATAAATCAACACTTAAATCACATAATAGCATATTTTCAATTCATCAATCAAAGAGCCACGCACAACATCAACCAAACACTCCAATCCATCATATGAATCAAGAATATTTTGATTTTGATCAATTCATCACATGAATCATCAATCAAAAATCCAAATCATAGCATGAATTAGGTTTGCATACCACTTGAAGGCAAAAGTAGCACTAGGATCCAATAATTAAAGCTTCAAAAGCTAAAATTAACTCTGCTACTCAAGCTATCAAGGATCTAAACATGCTATAGATGTAGATTTTGTAAGAGAGTTACCATGAATTGCTAATTTCCAAGGAGAAAATGGTGAACTCTTCACCAATCCAAAATCTGCCAGAAACTAGCACAGCGGAGAAACAGCAACTTTTGCCTTGCTTCGAGATGTCTAAAATTCACGAAATTAAATATGGATCTTCTTAAATCAATTATGAATATTCTGTGAAACATTTGGATCAAAAATATATTTAGATCTCCTCATATAAATTGGCCAAAATTGCTGCTCTACATAGTGAATCTCCAAGGCAAGCAAACCAAGTGTTTTGCCTCTATTGATATGATCCACACGCCAATTGAACTTCAAACTTCTCCTCACTTTTAACTGGAGAAAGAGAGGAGAAAGGCTATGGTAGAGGCCAATTTTGAGGTAGGAGAAGAATAGAGAGCAAAGATTCAACACATGAGGCAATGCTTGGAAAGTGTTTTGGAGGGAAATGTGAACGATTCTAATCCTCACAAATAGTGTGAATTGCTGAATTCCCTCACCTCTATATCTATATATAGAGGGAGAACAGCATGATGCCAACTTCTTGAAGGGAGAAGGCTGCCACTTGCTTGCCAAGGTAGTAAGTTTGAATTTCATTTGCATTTCAATTTAATTTGGAATCTAATTTCAAATTAATTAAAATACTAATTCAAATGAACTCTTCATTTGAATTTTCTCTCCAAAATATATTCTTCTCATTAATTAGCTTTTGACTTAACTCTTAAGTCAACAAGCCTAACTCTTAAGCTTAATTTTGTTATCTTAACTTTTTAAGTTAACAATGATCAATTAGAGATCAAATGGCACCAAATAATTAACATTTTAATTATTGGTCTAATTTAACTCCTTAAATTAATTAATTAATCTTAAAATCAATCACCTCAAAATTGATCTAATAGGAGAGAATATTCTAACACTTAGAAAAATTCCTCCATCAATTAGGAAGCTAATTGAATTTTGCATATGACCTAATAGGTTCTACCATTCATTGGACATGAGCTCATAACGCCTTGCAACTTTTGAATATCTTATACTCATTTTAGTTTAAAATATTTCTAAACTAATCGACTTGATTCAATTAATCTCATTAATTGAAAAGTATCCAACCTCCATAATCAATGTCCAATCTCAAGCCTATGGAGCCTAACTAATTAGCTGACATGAATGCCCTTGAAGAACTATTATAGCTTTACATGTACCATCCAAATACAGTCCTTCTGTTTCCTAACTCCTGAAAGAGGCCTAGGGCAAGATATTTGTTAGCTCCCTATTAGCCTCAATACATGTCTCTATTCTCAATGTTTGATTCTATTATGTGACCTCATCTTTGAAAAACTCCTTTTCCAAATTGTCACACCACCTTACGCAAGCATTTCTTGGAATTGATCATTATAGAATACATAGGAGATGCACTCACTCTTTACAAAGATAAAGAGTTGGACTCCATCTTGAATCTCTCAAACCTATATGCCAAGTAACTCATACCCAATCTCAACTTGAACGACCATCTAAGTGACCAAAGATAAGTCAGAGCATGAGGATCAGACACAAGGTTACCATGGATTCTCAGGTTAGAGGACTAATAATATGCACTAGCATAAGCGGGAGAACTTGCCACTATAGCTATCTAGTGAATTCTTTGGGCGAATCTTTATTGCCTTATTCTCTAACAAGCACCCACCTATATACACCCGTATTTCATACGATTGCTCATGGGATGGAGCAATATCTAACCCTTAGATTTATGCATCATCAGTGTAAGTCTAACCTAATCTTAGACGCACTGTCTCATAAGATCCTATGATTTAGAAGATTTAAGATCATGATCATGTAAGACTTATTCCATGGTCACCAAATCAAGTCCCATAGTTATAAATAATCTAAGGACTTCATCCAAATGCCAGTAAAGTAATATAGAGCATAAGATGAAATAGCCATATAAAGAATATCATTCAATCAAGATTGTATCATGAGTGAAATAGTTTACACAACCAATCTAATTGGCTTATGGGGGTACTATTCCAACATATATGTCAATTAATAGATAACAATCAAGAATTTAAGCAATTTATCGAATCTAATAAGCAAGAGCAGGTATAGCACAAATCACATTTAACCCTCACAAGGTTTGTTCCACAAGAATAGATATGTATAAGCAATACCAGATGGACATACCCTCACCTTCATAGCCATAGAAAATGCAATCTACTAGTTCGCAGGACCCACTTCTTCATCACCTAACCAAAAGAAAATATTCACAGTTAAAATCCCTATTCAACTTTAATAATCCTTAATAATTACAATTACACTATCTAATCCTAATAGAGTGCATACTCCTATTTAAAAAACCATAAAACCAATATAGTAGCAAACAATTAACAAAATCATAAGTTCATACTTACATAATATTTGCATTAAAGAGTAGTCAAGTTTAAACTTAACATATTAGCCTTCAAAACAAATCATACATTCCAAACAGCTAGCTATAGGTTCACAAAGTTAAACATACTAAATCTAGTTATGACCGACACATTTGTTGTTCCCTAAACTCTATCTAGGAATAAGACCCAAGATAGGCTGTACCAGACTCTCATCTATCATTCAAAACTTAGAAAGAACTTTCATCCAGTTGTTTTCCTTTTCTTGTTGATGTTAGACCTCTCTTATTAGGGAAATTTTTCAATAAGTCTTGGTCACTGCACAGCCCACGCATCTACCCTATTTTTTCTAACATCCCGACTCCTCAAAGCTATGTGATCCACATAATCAACATTTCTTTTGTGGCCCTTCTTGAGTAAAAATTATCATCTCATCAATCTGATGGGCTTCCAACACTGTTTTGCTCTTTAGGGCATGATCTTCTTTTTCAATTCCTATCCTCGATCATTTGAATTTCTTAAAACTCTTGTTCTAGTTGCAATACCTTACTCACTGCCACATTGAAATTTGATAGATCACATATGGCCAAACCTTATTTGAGCTCTGGTCGTAGCCATTATACAAATCGTCAAATCTGTTGACTCTCATCTGCCATAATATAAGGCACATAATGAAGGAGTCGACTAAAAGTCACCTCATACTAACTAATGAACTGATTTCCTCAAATAAGATCCATTAATTCCTGTTCTCTTATTTATTTGGGCACCAGAGGTATATATTTATCCATAAATTACCTGGTGAAGTTACCCGCATTGTCCGTGTCCTTGTTGAGGTCCATCGACATGTAATTATCTTCCTTGGCTACATTCAAGTCCTGATAAAAGAAATGCGATTAAGCAAACTCTTCATTTATTTGGGTTTTCTACTTTTCTATTGTCTGGCTATCCTAAAAACTCCGGGGATAGAAATGAGGGAATCACTCTAGGGCTTGATCTTCTATATCCACCTTTGCTATCTTTTCTCTATCAATAGACTACCTAACTGAAGGGGATTGTGAAACCTCTTCTTCTCACATGGGTTATGAAGAAGCATGTGCCTCTCGTCTTGGAGCCTGTCAGTCATTAACCCGTAGCCCATGAGGTCTTCCCATCATTCAATTATAGGTGGAATGGTCACACCAGAGCTTTCTTGAGATGTCATCAACTCTACTAACCCTTCCAAGCTTCTAAAGTAAAAAAGAAAAAGAAAAGGATTAATATGAAACTAAATCAAACACAAAATACACAAATCTTTATCATTCTATGATAAATGATAAAATCCCATGAACATTCTTGTAGTACTCAAACTCATCTTACTAATATCAACTGACCAAATTCATCTTAAATCTTTAAATCACACAAGAATTCCCTAATACGCAAAATACCTAAAATTCAACATTCTAAAATCACTTCCTGACATAACTTAGGTGTTCCTTAACTTAAGAATACATATCTAAAACATTTCTGAATTCCAACATAGTCTCTATTACCCAAAAATTCTCATTTCACAATCATATTCTAGGATCTGATCCTAGTATAGTTCAAGTTCTCCTATCCCAAGTGTTTACATCATAAATGATTCCTAATTCAAGTTAAGTCTCAAGTAGGCTAATCAAATTCAATCACAATAATTATTCCCACGTTAACCTCAGTCATCAAAACCTAGGCTCTATTATCACTCAGGATAGCCCTAGCTGAGATGCCACTAATTCAGTCTTAATACTTAACCTAATAACAAGCAATAGACCCATACCGAACATCATAATATGTACTTGCAAAATCAAAATTTCAAACCTAACATGTTACAATACATCACGAATTCAAATTTAACATATCGCATTATCTCTAAGTTAAAGTCTAACATTTCGGTGAACCCATATACATGTATAAGCACTTGTTCTATTACGAAATAGAGTTTCTTCAACCTAAGCCAGAAATCCGTACCCTTCACTTAATCTTGTCTAAGAAAATCAAGGATCAAATTGGGGATAAGTCCAAAGGACTTAGTGAGGGATAATCTTAATAAAGAATAATGGAGATCTATTGAGGAAGAATCAACCCAACAAATTATCTATTAACAATCAGTACAGTAGTATATCAAGAAACAAGTAATAGCAAGTCTGATAAGTAGGCATTATTAGATCTAAGGCTTCTAATGGGTACTAGCTTGAGGGTTGTGATTGTTCGCTAGAATGGCCTGGGATTATCTCAAATGAATTAGTTCAGGAGAAATGGTTCATCTTAGCCAAATCAATTTAGGAGAAAATACAAAAGGTTTATTTAGCTTGGACAACAACTTAACATAGACTAAGAAGCTACATTACACTTATTGCTCAATGAGTAGCAAACAAACAATCAGAGTATAATCAAAACAAAACAAACCCGAATATCAAATATAACCCAACAAGTCAAAATGAAACATGCATATCTGATTTTCCTTATTAAAGTCAATCAATTAATAATATCTGAACATAATAGCTAGGTACCAGACAAACAGTTGATGCTCTAGGAATAGTCCCCAGCTTATTGGGACAAACATATTAGATTTTCTATCTCTAAGTCAATCAGATAGTCTTACTCCAAGTGTAACAACATAGTAACAAATAGATAGTTGATGCCCAGGGCATAGCCCCTGGCTCATCACTAATACCTAAGGAATAGCTCCTAACGGTATCATTGATACCTAAGAAATAGCCCCTAGCGTACTAACAGTTGATACTTAGGGAATAGCCCCTAGCTCATCACTGACAGATCCAAGCATCCATTGGGATTAGCTCACGACCTAAATAAATGGTATACAGAACTACAGAATAATTCAAAAAAAATGATATATGGAACTTACATAATAATTTAGAACAAATGATTTACAAAACTTATAGAGTGGATACCCAAGGAATAGCCCTTAGAGTATTGCTAACATCGAGGAAATAGCCCCAAATATGTCTTATGTTCTGAATAATTCGCCCGATTAAGCCTTTAGCCAATCAATTCTCTGCATAATTAATAAGTATAATCACAGTTTATACAGATGCTTAGGGGGAAATCCCTAGCACATCACATATACCCAAAAGGAAATGCATAGCAAATTGCCGATATAATACAAAAACAAGTATGCCAACACAACAACAAATAACAAAATAAAAATGCTGACAACACAACACATTTACAATTAACAAGTATAATTAAGCCAACATGGACATATAACGATGTATAAACAAGTAAGTGTGCCGAAAAGGCATAACAGTAACAAGTAACAAGACAATAACAAGTATAGTTCAAGAACAAATACAATAATAGGTATTGATAGAAAGTTCTGGGCACCATAATGGTTAAGAACGAACACATATCAAAGCACAATCAAGAAGTAACCCTCACAAGGGTACACGCATCAATTAACAGACAACACTCAAGAACTTAAGCAATTTACCGACTTCAACAATTAAGAGCAAGTACAAAACAAATCACATTTAACCATCATATGGTTTTTTTCATAAGAATAGATAGGTATAAGCAATGTGACATTAGCATACCCTTACCTCTGTAACCTCAAAAAATGCAATCTATAATCCGCAATCTATAGGTCCACAAGACTGACTTTTTCATCACCTAACCAAAAAGGTAGATTCATAGTTACAATCTCTATTCAACCCTAATAATCCTTAATAGTTACAATTACACCATTAGCAATCCAAAATCACTAAGTTCTCAGCTAATATGAAAGTTTTAGGGTTCGTATCAATCCCAGTAATGGGATGTAATCTGGTCCTTAATTACATAACTATCCTCATAATGTTATTCTAAATCAATAATAATTGTCCAATCTTCATAATTAACCTAATTATCATCACTTAGATCTCAAATTCATGAAATCCTCATATTAAGGTTGAATTTCTTAAATAAATGTAATTAAACCAAGTTAGCATATAATATGACATATTCAGGTTAACTAAACTACCTAATAATCCTTGCATAGGAATATATATACCAATCATTTATCAATGCTTCATTCTTGGCATAATACAAAGTTTATAAAAATAATGGTACAACATATATGTATATATATAAGCACAATCCCATTCCAACTCCTTTACCCATGATCCGATTATTGAAGCTTTGGAATCACAAATCGATAGCACAATCACAATCGTCGCGATAAGCTAAAAAGACTATCTCAGCTCTACCACCACACCACCATCCACAACCGTTAGAGACAGTCAACAACACTACCAAACGATGCCTTTCAACTTCACTAACTAAAGCCCCAAATTAATTTTACCAATCCTCACTAAATTGAAGTCTAATTTATGCTTCAATCACCCAGTACCACCATCTCCACCACCATGAGTTTTTTCTAATTCTGATGTTGCTGGTGGACGAAACTCAACACCCAATATACCAACTTGTTCCTTGAGGTAAGAGCAACAAAACCCATTATTCACAACCATAGTTCATTTATTAGGGATAAAGGACCCATCACCACCACTGTGGTAGAGATTTGAGCTTTGGTTACTGGCTACTCTCTAGTGGTTTCAAGCTTGCATGTGATATTGTTGGTTTGCTAATAAGGAAGGAAAGGTAGTGGTGGTAGGGTTTTGTTTCCAAGTGTCATTAGGAAAGTTTCCTGAGAGGAGATAAGATAGATGCGGTGAAAAGGAAAAAAGTGAAGAAAAAAATGGGCCAAATTGTATTTATAAAATATAATTTTCCAACTTCATAAATTGAACCTAGGATTTTTACTTGACTCCTATTCAGTCATTCCAATATTCTAAATCTTTTAAATTTAGCCCCTGGACTAAGTGAGTGCTTCACATTAGCCTATTTAACCATAAATATTTCCATACAAACCCCTATAACAATAAAATGTGATCCAATCATGACTTGTATATTTGTAATTTGACCCCAAAACTTCTAATCTTCATGCAATTAGGTTCTTTTGGTTAATTTTTGTATCCCTAAAATTCAATCAACCAATATTTTGATTTCTACATTCTAATTTTTTGTAATACTAAAATCTAAGGGTGTTACAATCCCCTCTTTTAAAAGAATCTGGACCTTAGATTCTCATCCTCAATTGGACGAATTTTGATCAATATCAGTATATATAACATTTTTTTCGTAGTTGCCTCAATCACCTGTTATTTTTATACCTAAAATATACTTTATTCCAGTTCTAATAGAGTGCATGCTCTTATTTAAAAGTTTATAAAACCATTATAGTAATAAACAATTAACAACATCACAAGTTCATACTTACATAATATTTGCATTAAAGAGTAGTTAAGTTCAAACTTAACATATCAGCCTTCAAAACAAGTCATACACTCCCAACAGCTAGCTACAAGTTCAAAAAGTCAAACATACTAAATATAGTCACAAACAATACGTATGCTGGTCTCTAGACTCCATCTAGGTATAAGACCAAAAATATGTAGTATTGGAATCTCATTTGTCATTCAAGAACTTAGATAGAACCTTTAGCCACCTATTTTCCATTTCCCGCCAATGTTGGACCTTTCCTAATGGGGCAATTTTTCAAGAAGTGTACAGCCCATGCATCTACCTTGCTTTTTCTAATATCCTGACTCCTCAGGACTATGTGATCCATATAATCCATATTTATTTCATGGCCCTTCTTGAGTCAGAATTGCTGTCTAATCGATCTAATGGGCTTAAGGAGTAGCGCTTTCAACCTATAGCTTCAATTATTTTTCTATAATGCTACTTTATTCCTTAGGGCATGATCTTTCTTTTTGATTCCTATCTTCAATCTTCCAAATTTCTTGAAACTCTTATTCTAACTACAATGCCTTGCTCACTGCCATATTGGAATTCGGTAGATCACATATGGCTAAACCCTCTCTAAACTCTAACTATAGCCCTTGTATAGACTGTTGGGTCTACCAACTCTCATCATCTATGATATTGGGCACATATTGAAGGAGTTGGCTGAAAGTTGCCTTATATTAACTGACGAACTGAGTTCCTTGAATGAGATCCATGAATTCCCATTTTATTGCTTGTTTGGCCACCAAAGGTATATATTTGTCCATAAATTCCCTAGTGAAGTCATCACACATCCTTTGGGTCTTTGTAGTAGTTCATTGGCATTCAATCATCTTCCACCAGCTGCATACGGGTCCTAATAGAAGAAATGCGATAAAATAAACTCTTCATTTGTTTAGGTGTTCATCTAGGTAATGTGGGGTATTGAATATTTTTTCTAAGTTCTTTACCCCTTTTTTTTATTTTCTATCGTCCAACTCTCTTAGAAACTTCAAGGGATGGAAATAAAGGAATCGCTCTAAGGCTCGATCTTCTGTATCCAATTTGCTACCTCTACCCTATTAGTGGACTACCCAACTGAATAGGCTTGTGAAACCTCTTCTTCTCACATAGGTTGTGAGAAAGTAGGTGCCTCTCATCTTGGAGCCTGTCAGTTATTAATCAGTCTATTGGAATACTATCGTCCAGGCTAATAAGATTAGCATGTAAACTATTTCAATTGTGATACAATCTCGATTAAATGATATTTCTTATAAATGGCCATCTTCATTTTATGCTTATAGTACTTCATGGGCATATGGTTAAAGCCTTAAGGTCACACAAGACAATGGGACTTAGGCATGTACTAGATGGTGATCATGGAATAAATCTTATATGGTCGTGATTTTAAATATTCTAAGTCATAAAATCTTATGAGATAATCTCAACCAAATTAATTCAGAAAAAAGCGTCTATCTCAACTAAATCATTTTGGGAGGAAATGCAAATGGCTAATATGGCTTGGACAACAACCTGACCTAGACAAAAAAGCTACACCATTCTTATTACTCCACAAGCAGGACACAACCAATCAGGGTAAAGTGAAAACAAAATTAGCCTGAATATCACATGCAGTCTAATAGGTCAAAATAAAACATGTATATCTGAATTTTCTTATTCTAGTTAGTCAATCAATATTACCCCAGCATGATAACTTGATACTAAATAGACAATTGATGCCTAGGGAATAGCCTCTAGCTCACAGGACTAGCATACAAGATTTTCCACCTTTTAGTTAGTCAAACAGTCTTACTCAAAGCGTGATAGCTTGGTACTAGACAGACAGTTGATGCCCAGGGAATAGCCCCTAGCTTATTGCTAATACCCAGGGAATTGCTCCTAGCAGTACATCGATACCTAAGGAATTACCCCTAATGTACTGACAATTGACGCCTAGCGAATAGCCTCTAGCTTATTACTGATAAATCTAAGCATTCCACTAGGATTGGCTCTTGGTCCATACAAACAATATATAGAACTACAGAATAGTTCAAAATAAACAATATACAGAACTTACAGAATAATTCCGAACAAATGATTTACAAAACTTACAAGGTAAATACCTAGGGAGTAGCCCCTCACAATATAGCGAATACCCAGGGAATAGCCCTAAGAGTATTGCTGGCACCTAGGGAATAGCCTCATATGTGTCTCATGCTCTAAAGATTTTGCCCAATTAGGCCCTTAGCCAATCAATTCTTTGTACAATTAACAAGTATAATAGTAGTTAGTGTAGATGCCTAAGGGAAAATTCCTAGCATATCATCGATACCAAGTAAAATAAGTGTTCCAACGAGGCAATAGATAACAATATAGAAGTGCCGACAAGGCAATACATTTATGATTAACAAGTATGATTAAAACAACATGGCCATACAACGATGTGCAAACAAGTAAGTGTACCGGCAAGGCATTCGATGATAATATGAGACAGCAACAAATAATAAGATAATAACAAGTATAGTAGGTATCAATAGGAAGTTCTGGGTGCTAGAATGGTCAAGAGCAAACTCATATCAAAGCACAATCAAGAAATAACCCTCACAAGGGTATGCATGTTAATTTATAGATAACAATCAAAAACACAAGCAA
Organism: Jacaranda copaia; assembly: GCA_014898725.1. NCBI lineage: Eukaryota > Viridiplantae > Streptophyta > Magnoliopsida > Lamiales > Bignoniaceae > Jacaranda > Jacaranda copaia. The sequence continues at coordinate 229,671 of JACGDI010005532.1, forward strand.
TTTATTGATTTCAATAATCAACAACAGGTACACCACAAATCACATTTAACCCTCACAGGATTTTTTCCACAAGAGTAGATAAATATAAGCAATGCTAGAGTGGCACACCCTCACTACTATAGCCTTAAAAAATGCAATCTACATTCAACAATCTATTGGTCCACAGGACCCATTTCTTCGTCACCTAACCAAAAAAGTACAATCTGAAACCCCATTCAACCCTAATCATCCTTAATAATTACAAATACATCATTAGCAATCTAAAATCACTAATTGCTAGGCTAATATCAATTTTAGTACTTGGATGTAATTAGGTCCTTAATTATATAATTATCCTTAAAATGTTATCCCAAATCAATAATATTAGTTCAATCATCATAATTAACCCAATTATCATTAGTTAGATCTCAAATTCATGAAATTCTTAAATCAAAGTTTAATTTCTTTGACCAACTTAATTAACCTAAGTTAGCATATAATATGACGTATTCAAGTCCACTAAATCATATAATAATCCTCACAAGGGAATATATATACACCAATCATATATCAATTCTTCATTCTTGGCATAATGCAAGATTTATGAGAATAATGGTACAACATATATGTATATATATATAAGTATAATCCCATTCTAACTCTTTTACACACGATCTGGTTATTAAACCTCTATAATCACTAATTGAGAGCACAGTTTAGATCGTCGTGATGAGCTAAAGAGATTGTCTTAGCTCTGTCGTCACGCCATAGCCAAAGGTAGTCAACAACAACACCAAAACATGTCTTTCGCTCCACTAACCAAACCCTGAAATCAATTTTACCAATTGTCGCTAAATTGAAGTCCAATTTCAGCCTCAACTGCCAAGCGCCACTACCTCCGTTGATGCGGCTTTCTTCTAACTTCCAATTTGCCATCACCGGTGGACAAAACTCAACACCCAATATACCAACTTGTTCCTTAAGCTGAGAGCAATGAAACCTACTATTCACAACCAAAGTTCAATCGGTAAAGATAAAGGACCCATCACCACTGCTGTAGCTGAGATTTTAGCTTCGATTACTGATAATTCTTTGGTGGTTTCAAGCTTGCATATGGTGTGGTTAGGTTGCTAGTGAGAAAAGAAAAGTAGTGGTGGTCATGTTTTTCATTTCCAAGCATCGCTGGAGAAAAGAGAAGATGGACACGGTGAAGATAAAGGAGAAAAAATGAAGAAAAAGGGGAAGGCAAAATGTATATGTAAAATGTAGTTTACCAACTTCATAAATTGACCCTAGGATTTCTACTTGACTTCAATTCAGTCCTTCTAAGATTCTAAACCTCTTTAATTCAACCCCTAGATTAAGTGAGCTCCTCACATTAGCCCATTTAACCATAAATATTTCTATGCAAACCCCAATAACAATTGAATAGGATCCAATCAAGTCTTGTCTATTTGCACTTTGACCCCAAAACTTCCATTCTTCATGCAATTAAGTCATTTTTATTGATTTTTTGAGCCGTAAAATCCGATCAACCAATATCTTAATTTCTAAATCCTTATTAGCATTAACGAGTAGTCAGGTTCAAACTTAACATATTAGCCTTCAAAATAAGCCATACATTCCCAATATCTAGCTACAAGTTCATAAAGCTAAACATACTAAATATAGTCATGAATGGCATATATGTTGCTCCCTAGACTCCATCTACGTATAGGACCAAAAATATGCAGTATTAGACTCTCATCAATCATTCAAGAACATAGATTGAACCTTTTGCCACCTATTTTCCTCTTTCTGATAATGTTAGACCTTTCCTATTAGGGTAATTTTTCAAGAAGTGCTTGTCACAGCCACAACACATGCAACTGCCATGTTCTCTCCAACATCCTGGCTCCTCATGGCTCTGTGATCTAAAGAATCCACATTTCTTTTGTGGCCCTTCATTAGTCAAAATTTTTGTCTAATCAATTAAGCCAACATGGCCATATAATGATGTACAAACAAATAAGTCTGTCAGTAAGGCATCCGATAACAATATAAGATAGTAACATGTATCAATATAAAGGTTTGGGCACCAAAATGGTCAAAAGCAAACTCATATCAAAGCACAATCAAGAAGTAACCCTCACAAGAGTATACGCATCAATTAATAGATAACAATCAAGAACTCAAACAATTTACCAATTTCAATAATCAAAAGCAGGTACAACACAAATCACATTTAACCCTCATAAGGATTTTTCCACAAGAACAAATAGATATAAGCATGCTAGATTGGCAAATCCTTATCCCTGTAACCTCAGAAAATGCTATCTACAATTAGCAATCTACTAGTCCATAGGACCCACTTCTTTATCACTTAACCGAAAGAGTATATTCATAGTTAAAATCCTTATTCAACCTTAATAATCCTTAATAATTACAATTACACCATTTGCAGTCTAAATCACTAATTGCTCGGTTAATATCAATTCCAATAATGGGGTGCAATCTAGTCCTTAATTACATAATTATCCTCATAACGTTATCCCAAATTAATAATAATAGTCCAATCATCATAATTAATCCAATTATCGTCACTTAGATCTCAAATTCATGAAATTCTCAATTCAAAGTTTAATTTCTTTAATAAATTTAATCAACCTAAGTTAGCATATAATATAACATATTTGGGTCTACTAAACTATGTAATAATCATTGCATGGGAATATATATACACCAATCATACATCAATTCTTTATTCTTGGCATAATACAAGATTTATGAGAATAATGGTACAATATATAAGCATAATCCCATTCCAACTTCTTTACCCATGATGTAGTTATTGAAGCTGAAGAGATTGTCACAGCTTTACCTCAACGCCATTGCCAGTTACTGTCCTCCGACGTCGGAGACAATCAACAACACCACTAAAAGATGCCTTTCAGCTCCACTAACCAAACCCTCAAATCAATTTTACCAATCACTAACAAAATTGAAGTCCAATTTTAGCCTCAACCACTCAACATCGCCACTTTCGCTACCACAGTTTTCTTCCAATTTTGCCATCGTCGATGGATAAAACTCAACACCTAATATGCCAACTTGTTCCTAGAGCTGAGAGCAACAGAACTTACTATTCACAACCAAGGTTCAATCGTCGAAGACAAAGGACCCTTCACCACCATTGTGGCTGAGATTTGTGATTTGGTTACTGGCAATTCTCCGATGTTTCAAGCTTGCCTGTGGTATGGTTGGGTTGCTAGAGAAAAGTGGTGGAGATAATATGTTTCCATTTTAAGGTGTTGCCGGGGAAGTTGCCAGAGAGGAGAGAAGATGGACGCAGTGAAGAAGAAAGAAAAATAAAGAAAAGAGAGGTAAAATATATATAAAAATGTAGTTTTCCTACTTCATAAAGTGACCCTGGGATTTCTACTTGACTTCAATTTAGTCTTTCCAAGATTCTGAGCCTCTTCAGTTCAACCCCCAAACTAAATGAGTGCCTTACATTAGCCCATTTAACCATAAATATTTCCATGCAAACCCCCCCACAACAATTGAATGTGATCTAATCAAGTTTTTTGTATTTGCAATTTGACCACAAAACTTTCAATCTTCATGCAATTAAGTTTCTTTTATTAATTTTTTGAGCCCTCAAATTCGATCAATCAATATCTTAATTTCTAAATCCTTATTTTATGTAATACTAAATTTCAGGGGCGTTACAGTTCACATATTTTTAAAGGTGCATCCAAGAAACCCTAATGGCATCTAATGCCTGGACTTTATTATTGGACAATACAAAATGTTAGAAGATTATTTGTAATTTACAAAAAAATTCAAGGATCTTAGTAATTATGCCAAATATCATGGGTGTGGCAAACATTTACCAAAGATCTTGCTCTGTAGGAATAGGTGACCCTTAATTGTGTTACCGGGTTGTAGAAGCAACATTTCTAGATTGTGTTACCATGTTAAAGTAGTAGATTTTTTGTCATGGTACTTATTTATAGTTATAAATATTTGACCATGGTTTTAGGTTATAGTAGCAAATTTTCGGACTATGCTATAGACAAGTGAAAGTAGTAAATTTCTAATCATGCTACCAAATTATAGTGGCAAATTTTTGGACCCTACTATTGGATTAAAGTAGTAACTTTCTAACCATGTTACCGAGTTATAGTAGTAAATTTCTTACCACACACTGATATAGTAACAAATATCTAACCGCACTACTGGGATATAGCAGCAAATCTAACCCCTTCCATCAAGTTATAGTAGTAATTGGAATGCAAAAGTTCTAAGCATAATTAAGTAAAACCTAATGAATTATATATTTTGTTAAATTTTGAATATTTCAATAAAAAAAGCCTAGTCTTTGAAAATTTATTTTCAGTAAAGTCGAATTTCTTGATTTGCTACTTGTTCTATTGCAAAATATTACCACATGCTATATATTTGTGTCCTCTAAGAGAATGCTAATGATTTTCCAATCATTAGTTTGATTTAATGTGAAAAGTTATCATGCGGCATATGTACGCCTTTTCAAAACTATTTCACTACTAAATTAGGTATTTTGTTTTACTTGAAAAGAAAAGCTTGACTCTTTTTCATATCTCTTCTTGTGTATTATGTATATAACTTGCTCAAATTTAATAGAAGGTCTAGAAACTATGTAGTGGGCAATTTATCAGTCATAGCATTTTATAACCAATTTTTCCAAGGACTTAGTTACAATGAGAAAGACAATTAATATGGGATTTCAGGCATGACATTAAGATTCTCCATAGTTTTGGTTCAATTTTGATATTACTTTGAAATTTTTGTTATGATTTAAGACAGTTTTCTAAAGATTGTAGCAGTTAGAATTGATTTTTTAACATGAATGTTCGATTTGTAAGATTGTTTTTTGTTCTAACACTTTTGAAGATTTTAATAATATTTTATGAGTTTTAGTATTTTTGATTTTTATGGCTTAGTATTTTATAGTCCTTTGACCTTAGGAGTACTATCATGTTATTTTGTAGATTTGGAGCATGATAGAAGTTCTATTGAAACTTGGATTGCAATTTTAGACTAAATATAGGTCTAATTTTTTGGGGTGAACTTGGACCACATTATAAGTTGAGGATTAGAAGTTTTGGAGTACACTTTGAATAGGGTACAACCATTTGACTTTGGAAAAGCAATGCAACATGAAATAATTACCTTATTAGGATCCTAATTTTGTACGAACATAATATTTTATGAATTTTCCTTATATCTTCTAATTGAATATAAAAAAGTGCCCAACATAAGAATTATAGCTCTATCTCTTAGGTATTTCTAGCCACTTGAAACATATCAGTAAGAATTACATGGACAAATTTATAATCAAAATACAAAGATGTGTCAAGTTAGAAAATATTGGACTTTGATTTTGCTAAAACAAATATTGTCAAGCCTTTTACAACTTGGTCCCGATTAGAATTAAAAAAATTGTCAGCAAAAGAAGTGCATCCCATTTAGCTGCTTGAATCACTCTAATGATATATGTGGAGAAAGTTATGGTAATCAGAGAGTTCCTAAAATTGAATATGTCACTCTCCAAATTTTCATCATTCTTATGGACCTTCATCCCAAGTGTACTCCTTGATCCCCAATTGATTTAGCAAAGCTATTAGTATACAAATTGTAGCTCTATCTCTTAAGTTTCTATAATCATTTGAATTACCATAATCTGATATATAATGAGAGAGTTATGTCTAAAATACATAGATATGTGAAATAAGAAAGTTCCCAAAATTTAATCTATTGATATTCAAGTTGTCATTAGAATCATGAAACTTAAGCTCAATTTTCCTTCTTGATATTGACTATTTGGAATTAAATGTCAACAAAAAAGCATACCACAAGAGAAGTTACTTACAAACCTAGGGATTGTATTAAAACATGGGAAGTGTAAAGTTTTAAGAACAAATTGTTTTGCAAGGATGATGGAATATAATAGCCCAAATCGTTTTGTGAATCATTATAGTAATAAAGTTGGTATAATATATACCAATCAGAATTCTTATTAATTATACCTCTAAAACGACTTGAATTTCCTTAAGGCTAAGCTATGATTCCATGGGATCAAGAATGCAAGAACACACAATTAGTAGTGAGCTCTCATCCTTGAAAAGGAAAAGATATATATACATGATATTAGATATTAAGAATAGTGGATCAATTATAGTTGGTTTTGATTCATCATCGACACTTTTACTTGCTTTTCTTTAGAATATGAAAGTTATTTATTTAGGCTTGATCAAATGGGGGAATCCTAATAGCAAATAAATATTAAATAGAAATTCAATTCTTTTGGTAGTTTATTAGAGAACCTATTTCTATATTTTTATTAATTTTCTTGCCATTTTAAGGACAAGCCTTTGATCTTAACTTGGAAAATGACCCAAAAACTTTGGGAAATCATAGTATAAGTTGGTGATATAATAATATCAAGCCTTAATGCTTCATTAATACCTTTCTAAGGATTATTAAATGATAATTGAAGGCGTAGAATTTATTTGCTTACCACAAGATGCCAATTACTTGATAGAAGCTCTAGTAATTGAGTTTCAAATTAATAATTAAGATAGCTACTTCAAACATAAATGGAAGACTACATATGAATTGGAGTTATGAATTAATCCAGCACTAAGGTGATTTGACTTGATGAATTAACAAGTCACAATTGTATGAAATATATACATCTTTCTATGTGTGAAGAGTCATTGGAAGTAGACAAAGTATGTTTGAAAAAAATTGGTTGTGTTTGTTTAATCTGCCATGGGATTGTTGAATTAGTGTGAGTGAATGTGGATAGGCTTGCAGGCTGGCTTCTTGATGATTAGAATCCCAGTTTTGGAAGATTATGTCATAAAAGATAAGAGTCATGAAAATTTGATAGAGATAACTGTTGTAATTAGCATTACTATTTTTCTAATTGCATGTTTAATTATTTGAATGAATGCCTATTAAGGTTGGAATCCAAAAGATAATTGAAGGGAATTGGTTAAGTGTTCATGTTGATTTGTCCTATATGGGAAACTTGAGATAGAAGAGACTTCTTTGTGCCTTAAAAAACTAAGTGGAGGAGTTGAAGGGTTATTAACCCTTCACTTGTCCCACATTGCTTTTATAAACTAGTGTGGAATAGTTTATATTGAACTCAAGTAAGAATGCTTGATAAAGTATTCTTCAAGGGGTTCATATGAGTAGACCACATGCGCGCTGCCGCCACCGCCCAGCCCGAATCTGGGGCACAAGCACAGGCATTAAAGTGAATATCTTAGTCTCAGTCTCAGTCTCATCTTTTTGGATAAAATTTAAAATTTCAAACTTAACTATTGACTTAATTAGATAAGATAAAGGCTGACTAATAGATCAAATAAGATAATCCAATCAGATAGGCTAACTAGGTCAAAACCCGTTAGATTAGCCTAATCTAATTAGATTGAATCAAATCATTGGAGATTAATCTGGGATTTGGTAGCGGGATGTGGGACACGTGGCATGATACAGGTGGACGTGCGATGTGTGTGGGACACATGGTGTGATACTAGTGAACGTACGATGTGTGTGGGACATGTGGCGTGATACTAGTAGATGTGTGACATATGTAGGTGATATGGTAGAATATTATTGATTGGGTGACATGTTAGAGGCTACTAACTAGCAGACTTTAACCTTAATCCCACCTATAAATAAATTGTCTTTGGCAGTCTTGGAAACATATTACATTCGCCTCTCAACATGTCTAAGCATTCTGCCCACTTTTTTGCTCTCTCTCAATAATCCTTCCCTTCTTATTTTCTAATATTCTTTCAAAAAATATTTATTGTCCCAAATTGAAATATACAGCTATCTCATTCTTATTTGGCGACTGAGTACTGTTTGAGGTAAACAAGAAGGAGTGCACCTGATCATTTTGGACCATCTCATCATCAGAAGAGCAATGTTGTACCTATTGCATTAGTGAGTCAAGGCAACATTTCTTCAAGGCAAACAGAATCCTATGATTTGGTCGTCTTGTTAATTCTATTACAATACACAATCCTTAAGCTAAGTTTTCAATTTAAATTATGTATCTCATTTAAATTATACTGATAGCATGCTTTACTGCTTTTAATGTCACAGTTGACTTACATCTAATTTTGGTTTTTTTTGGAGTCGTATATGATTAAATAAATGCTTAAATTTTGATTTACCTTGAATTTGACCTATATTTCTGATAATGCATGATGTATGTTTAATTCTGACAATGCATGCTATTTATATTAAATCTGATATAGCATGCTTTATTTAGATTTCATATTGATAAAACACACATATTGCCTCAATTGTGATTATCTATTTAATTCCTGATAATTTGATTTGCAATATTTAATTATTGTGTTGCATGTTGGTATATCCTGAGAACAATAATAATTGTTCACTTGGATGATAACTTTGCTTAGGTTGTTGAATTCCTGAGTTTTGCTTGATCAAAAAGTAGTAGTAGTTTTGTCTATTCTAGTTTTTATGAATCTAAGGTTGAAGGTGATGAATTATTATGCTTGTCTGCGAAAAGGTTACAAGTTCATGTTTGAGCAATTATGTTTGGTTCAATATTCATTCTAGATGTCAAGTTGCCTATATCTCCGAGTGTCAACTGCATTTCCAAGAAACATGCTTTTGAATTGAAAATTTCTTGGAGCTTCAAAAATTTTCAATTTGCGATATATTGTTTGAGGGATTAAGTTAATAATTAGTAGTATATAACATGTTTTCTATACATAAGCCACCATTTTTAAGAGTCCTAGTCCTCCAAGATAAACTTTCTAGGATTAAGTACCACTGCAACAAAAAAAAAAATCAACATTTCCAACAAAACTACAAATTGTCGATAGATCTTTGATGGAATTTTTATTGTTGGAAAAACCCTCATTGCAAATTATTTTTTCTAATTTCTAGCTGATGAATTTTCCAATAGATGTCCATTAACTTTGTGATAGAAATTTGATAGTGCCAAACTGTCAAATTTTCATCACATTTCAACGATTTTTTTCAGTGGAAAATTTTTCAACGTCATTCCATCAATTTTTCGACAGATTTTATATATTTTTTTGATTTATTTTTTTACATTTTTTGATGGAAGTTAGATGAATTTTTTATGGATAATTATCAAAATTTTTATTTATTTATAATCTTTTAATGGAAGGCCCTCAGCTTTCCATGGAAAATTTATTATTTTTTTAAAAAAAATTGAAAACTTTTTATTTAATTACACTATAACATGTTCATGCATCTTGAATATAAATAACATACAATTATAATCCAAAAAACTTAGAAATAAATGGAAAAATAATTTAAAATAAATATAATTGTATAAATAAAAGTTTTAAAAGTTATAATTTGTAATTTCAAAAATAAACAAAAAATCTTATCTAGTGGCTATGGCATCCGCATCATCACTGAAGTTGAATAGTTATCATGCTTGTTGCCATGCTAATGTTGGCCATGCTGGCCCTATTGTAGCTAAAGCTATTGATGGTAGGTTGGTGCAGTGGAGACAGGCCACCGAACGTTGATGGAGCATCCCTCTACATGACCAGCTAAGAGATCAAATGCATGTGTAACTAATTACACCAATAACATACTCCACATATCATTAATACTGGCCCAAAAATAGGCCTCCAATTGGGCCACATCTAATACACTAGGCTCTTCCTAAGACACGTTGGTGTAGGAGTACAATTACTAGTAACTCAATTCATAAACCTGCTCATTTATGTTAGGGCCACCCATAGCTTGAGTCCACAACTCAGCCTAAGATTGCTTGGTCTCTCTATTACTCCCAAACTCTCGACTGATACTAGGATTGCGATGCCTACTGAAAGCTGTCATACAAGGTATAAAAGTAAATATATGAATCTAATATAATGTATGTAGCACCCCCACTCAGAGTATCACCCTTAGTGGATGAGCGACCAATTCAAACTTGAAATTTATATCAAATGATAGTTAGGAAACCTAAAATTTAACCATCTTAAAGGTGAAACAACTCACTCTAACCCAAAAGACCACTCCATAAGCATAATATATACAATCCAAGTATCTTAGGTTCATACAACATTCACGAAACATCTCTTAGATAACAATCTTGATTAGGACTTTTAACATAATTAGGTCTACCAAACCATTTCAAATATCACTTTCACAATTATCAAGATCATGGAGTGAGCCAACAAGGCTGGGATATAAGGGATAGAAATCTGACAATATAAAGAAAGTTCTGGGCACCAAACCAAACAGAAATAGTTTTAATATCAAAAGATAACTCACAGGTGTGTTTAAATCAAATATCAAATAATAAAATAGAATCAATATCAAATGATAGCCCTCATAAAGATGCTTAAATCAGATAACAAATAACAATTCAAATTTCCAAACACATTTCATATTTCAAACAAACAAAGTACAATAAGAAACAGAAAACCCACAAAGGGGACTTATCACGAATAATAGATAGTTAAAAAAAGTTCCAGATTGGCAAACTCTCACCTCCAAAGCCTTAGAAAGCATCTAAATCCACAACTTACTGGTCCACCGAACCTATTTCTTTGTCACCTAGCCAAACAAACATGTTTACAATCAAAATTTGTATTCAACTCCAATAATCTCAATTAAACCATTAATAGTGTAAAGTTACTAATTGGCTAATTAATATGGCAGTGTTAAGCTTAATCGATATTATTGGCCAAAATAAATCTCAATTTTTCTATCAATCCTAGTAACAGAATATAAATAGTCCTCAATTATGTTAGAATAATGCCCCATAAGCCAATTAGATAGCCTTGTAAACTATTTCATTGTTAGATAATCTTGATTGGATGATATTCATTATATGGCCATCTTCATCTTATGCTCTTTATTTACTTCACTTGTATTTGGATGAAGCCCATAGATCACAAAAGACTACATGACTTGATACACACTAGGTGATGATTATGGAATAAGTCCTATATGATTGTGATCTTAAATCTTCTAAGTCATAGAATCTTATGAGACATGGCATCTAAGATTCGAATAGACTTGCACTAATGATGCTTAAATCCAAGGGTTGGATATTGCTCTGTTCCATGAGCAATCCCATATAAGATATGGATGTATGTTGATAGGCGTCTGTTACAGAATAGGGCACTGAAGGCCCACCTAAAGAATCCACTAGGTAGCCGCAATGGCAAGTCGGTATTGGCAAGCTCTTCTACTTACGCTAATGCATAATATTAGTCCTTAGACCTAAAAGTTCAAGATAACCTTATGTTTAGACCTTATACTTTAACTTTTCCTTGGTCATTTAGTAGGCTACTTAGGTAGAGATAGGGCATGAACTGCTGAATATGGAGGTTTGTGAGATCCAAGATGGAATGTAACTCCTTATCTTTGTGATGGACGAGTGCATCTCTTATGTATTCTATAATGATCGATTTTCAAAAATTCTTGTGCAAGGTGATGTGACAATTTGGGAAAGCATTTCCAAATATAAGGTCACAAAAGGAACATTAAGAATAGAAATATAGTATCAAGGCTATTAGGGAACTAACTAATATCTTGCCTTAGGCCACTTTCAGTAGACAAGAGACGGAAGGACCACATTTGCATGGTACGTGTAACACTAGAATAGTTCTTCAAGAACATTCATTTCAGCTAATTAGTTGGGCTCCATGAGCTTGAGGGTGGACATCGGCCATGGACATTGGGTACTTTTCAATTAATGAGATCGATTGAATTGAGTAGCTTAGTTTAAAGCAGTTTAAACTAAAGTGAATAGTCATAAGGAGTTGTGAGCCCATGTCCAATGAATGGTAGAATATAATTGGTCACACACAAAATCCAATAACATGATCTATTAAAGGAAGGAGAATTTTCTAAGAGTTAGAAAATTCATGACCGATTTTTGGAGGAAGAAAAATTGTAGTCATTTTAACTTGATCAATTAAAATGTTAAATTGGTCAAATTAATTTAAGAGTTAAATTAATATCAATTGATTAAGGATTAATTATTTGATGTCACATGACTATCACTTGGTCAAAATTAATTTAAGGATTAAATTAAGATTAACTAGCTTAAATAGTTAAGCATTTTGACATAAGTGTTAAGTTAAATTATTATTAATTAAATTAAAGTATTTAATTTAATTAAGTTGGAGAGTTAATTTTTGGAGAGAATAAATAAATGAAGGATTCATTTAATATGAATTGGAATTTAATTGCAAGATATTTCATAAGATGAAATATGTACTTCAATTAATATTCTTATTCACTAATCACAAGTTAGTGGCCACCTTAGCAAGGACACTTGGCATCACCTCCTTGAGGATGGTGTGTGACCACTCCTATATATAGATATAGTAGAGTGGCCAGCCATAGTGAATAAGGGGTGCATGCTTAGTGTGATTTTCTCCCAATAATATTGTATAGTGGGAATCTAATTTTGTTAGCCTCCCAATATTCTCTCCAACTCCCTCCACCCTCCACCTCCATATTCCCAGACTTTCTTCCCTCATTCTCTACAAATATTATATCCATTATATATAGAATTGGCCATAGATTTGGTGTGTGGACTTTCACATTAGAGGTAATCTATTTTGGTTGCTCTTGCTCTTGCTCTTGATTGGAGCAGTTTCTTGCAGTTGGTTCTTGCTTGTTCTAGGAGTACCTCTAGTGTTCTGATTGGGCAGAATTTTGAGTTTTAGAATCTTCAAAGGGTTGAGGAATTCTGATAAAAATTTTAGTTAAAACGAAGGAGTGCATCTATGGGAAAATCAGTGGTGATGCTACTGCACCGGCAAAGAGCTTGTTTGACAATTAGAGAGAGTTTTACTTTTGCTCTTCATTTTCTGTTATCACCAAGGTATTTTCCTCTTCTAAATCTGAATTTCATGTGTGTTTATATCCTTATGTTGTTGGTGAGCTAGTTTATTCAGCATTTTTTTAAAATATTTGGATCCTAGTGCCACACAAACCTTCAAGTTACACGTTTAACCTTATCTCGACAACTTAAATTAAGAAATTGTCCAGATAGCTAAATTATCCTAGTTATTTCCAATTAGTTCTAAATTTCTAAATTTAGGGTTTTTTACTCAAATAACTTGATAAATTCCCAAAATCATAATTTGATACAATTTTGGGTCTAAGAATCCAATCATCATCTATGCATGTAACATGCTTGCCGCTAGATATAGCTTAGGATGGTTCATTCAAGCTACAAGGGATGTTATTGGATTAAAATGGCACATAAACCCAAAACTCAGGACCAATATTTACCCTAAAATGCACAATCGAGACCCTAAAACTACAAATTGATCGCTCCACAACAACCAACACAATGAGAGAAAAATTCTATCTAAGAGCCGCCGCCACCGCCTGCCATGGCTGAAAAATGCTAAAACCACCATCATTGGCTATGCTTATCCTTCTGAGTCCAATGGTCTAACTAGTTTTTAGTTTTGAGGCCTAAATGGTGGTCAACTATCGGTCACAGCCCTAACACCACCTTTTTGCTGCCATACTTATAACCTCTATTTCAACTGCTACCCTTAGGTTACTTCTCCATGCAAGGCCACCAAAGTGATTCCTAGGTTACGTTTTTCCAATTAGGCCACCCAAAAAGCTTCTCCAATGTCGCCTTGCCATTAGTCACCACTTTCTGCCATGGTCAAGTTTTAGGTTTTAAGAACGAGGTGTCACTATCATGATGGGTTTGTGCATAGGGTGATGTTGGTATGCAGTGAGCAAGGGGAGATCTTTGCCGATGTTAGCTGAGTGGTGGAGATGGTGATATAGTGAAAGAGAAGAAAATGGAAGAGAAGGAAAATGAAATGAAAAGAAAATGAAGAAGTTGGTGATTTTTATAAAATCAATTTTTTTGAATTTGCAATTTGACCATCAGTTTTATTAAGTTATTCAATTGAATCCTGTAATTGATTAAAAGTACAATCTTGGCCCTTTTGACTAGAGTGCTTCCATGCAAACCCCTAAGTTTTCCAATTAGATTCAATTAAGTTTTCAAAAATTCCAATTAGAAAATAATAACAACAATAATAATACAAAGAAATATTGAACTTTCATAAATGTTAAAGTGATAAAATTTTAAATTCTATAAATCATAAAATTTTGGGGTGTTATAGACATCCCCCTCTTAAGAGAATTTGGTCCCCAGAATCTTACCTGAATACTGAAAAAGTTTAGGGTATTGTTGGCGAATTAGATTTTCTCGCTCCTATGCTACTTCTTCCATATTATGGTTGTGCATAATACCTTCACTTGGGAAATCTTCAATTCCTAAGTTCTTTGAATTACCGATCTAAGATGTATATTAGTTGTTCTTCACATGTCAGATAACCCTTCAATTGCATACGCTCATATGAAATGATGTGGGAAGGATCAGGGTAAGACTTTCAAAGTTGTGACACATAAAAGACATCATGCATCCTCTCTAGTTCCTGGGGTAACATAAGACAGTAAACTAGCAGCCCAATTCTTTCACATATTTCATACGACCCAACATATCTCGAATTAAGCTTTCCGCTATTATCGATTCTTCTAATTCCTTTCTACGAGGATATCCTAAGAAATATTCTATTGCCAACTTCAAACTCTAAATCCTTGCTTTAAGTATCTGCATAACATTTTTGTTAGTCTTAAGCTACTTTCATCCTCTATTTAATTATCTATATCTTTTTGACAATCTCTTGAATCAATTCAAGTCTTATAGTTTTTGAAGACTTATCGATATTACTCTTATACTCTTCCAAATCCCTATATAGCAATGATTGACATTTTCTACTGTATAGTGCCTCGTATAGTGCCATATGTATGGAAGACTAATAACTATTATTATAAGTAAACTTGATCAAAGGGAGATGTCGAATCAAACCTCCTCTGAAATCCAAAACACATGCCCGAAGTATATCTTCTAATATTCTGATAACTCTTTCTAATTGCCCATCTAATTGTGGATGAACTGTAGAACTAAACCATAATTAGGTCCCCAAATGCTTCTGCAGACTCTTCGATAATCTTGAAGTAAACTTCGAGTCTCAGTCAGACATAATGCTAGTAGGGATTCCATGCAGTTGGACTATCTCTTTTTAATATAGCTCTGCTAGCTTCTCAACATTATATTATGTTCCAACTCGTAGAAAATGTGCGGACTTAGTCAGTTAATCTACTATCACCCAAATACTATCATATACCCCCCAAGTCATTGGCAGACCAGTTATAAAATCTATCATGACATGTTCCCATTTTCAATTAGGAATAGGGAGCAATTGTAACAACCCTGACTATTTTTGATGTTCTGCCTTTATCAGTTAACAAGTCAAACACTTCTACACATAATCCACAATGTCTCTCTTCATACCATTCCACTAGAATTGTTTCTTTAGATCTTGGTACATCTTTGTGCCCCCAAATGTACTATGAATCTTGTTTTGTATGCCTCATTTAGCAATCTCTCTTTTATTCCTTCCAGCACATATATCTTTTTACGGTATAAGAGGGCACTTTGGCTTTTGAGGTTGAATTCAAACTCTTCAGAATTTCCAAGCATCCCCTTTTGTTTCAACATCCAATCATCTCAATCTTGAGCTCACTAAATTTTCTCATACAGTTTAGGCTATACTCTCACTTCTACAACCCAAACTCACCGTTTCAATCTTAGCACAGCACCCGTATTTTGGCTTTCAGATGTTACTGAAGCATGTATATGAGCAAACCTAGCTTTTTGGCTTAATGCATCAACTATTACATTTATTTTTCCAAAGTGGTAGGTGATGGAGAGATCATAATCTCCCAAAACCTCCATCCATTTATGCTGCCTCAAGTTTAAACCTTTCTACGTATGTAAATACTTGAGGCTTTTGTGGTCTGTGTATACCTCACATGTTGCTCCATACAGATAATGCCTTCACTTTAATAATGCAAAAATGATCGTAGCTAGCCCCAGGTCCTGCGTGAGGTAGTTTTCTTCATGGGGTTTCAATTTTCTAGATGTATAAGCGATTGCATGCCCCTTCTACATCAACATGCACCCCAACCCTTTATTGAAAGCATCTGTATATACCATAAAGCCCTCTGAGACATCTAGAAGAGTTAAGATCGAAGCCATAGTTAGTCGGTATTTTAACTCTTGAAGACTTTTCTTGTAATCATCGTTCCAGTTAACAGGTTGATCCTTCTTTGTCAACTTAATCAAGGGACCAGCTATCTTAGAGAAATCTTGAGCAAATCGTCAATAATAGCCGGCTAACCCCAAAAAGGTTTGGAGTTCAGTGACATTTTCAGGCCTCCTCTAGTTAACTGTTACTTCCACCTTAGAGAGGTCAACTTTGATCACATTTTGGGTGATGATATACCCTAAAAAGGCTATTTTTTCCAGTCAAAATTTGCAATTGCTGAATTTAGCATTAGTTGATGCTCCTTCAGAGTCTTGAAAACTATGTGCAAGCATTTTACATGCTCTTCTCTAGATTTTGAAAATACTAAAATGTCATCGATGAAGATGACAACAAATTGGTCTAGATATGGCCTAAAAATCTGATGCATTAAGTCTATGAATGCTGCTAGCACATTAGTTAATTCAAATGGCATCACCACAAATTCAAAGCGATCATACCAAGAATTGAAGGCTATTTTTAGGATATCCTCATCCCTAATTTTTAGTTGGTAGTCCCCTGTCTTAAATCTAGCTTCAAAAAGATTCTTGACCCTTGTAATAGATTGAAAAACTCCTCTACATGTGGTAAGGGGTACTCATTCTTGATTGCAACCTTGTTCAATTCTCTGTAATGATGCACATCCTTATAGACCCATCTTTCTTTTTGACAAATAATACTGGGGCTCCCCAAGTAGATGTGCTCGATCTAATGAACCCCTTTTTCAGTAGCTCCTAAAGTTAGTTCTTCAATTCTTTAAGCTCCATGGGTGCCATTTGTTAGGGGGTCTTAGAAAAAGGTGTGACCCTAAGAAAAGTGTTAATTACAAATTCTATCTCTCAGTCTTGGGGTAACGAGTTTAATTGTTTCAAAAATACTTTTAGGTACTCAACTATTACTTCCACCTCCTCAATCTTAACTATATCTCGGTGCTTATTGATAAGGTATGCCAAGAATCCTTACCCACTTCACTCAAAATCTTTCTAGCCTCTAGTGCAAAAATAATAAGTACTGGTGAAGTATCATTTATGGGATGGTGTGTAGGTACTAATATCTTATCCTCAAGAGTAAGACACTCAGTGTAACAATTCACATGTGCCTGATGTTTATAGAGCCAATCCATTCCAAGGATCGGATCATATCCTAGTATAGGCATTTTTATATAATCAACTAAATATACCCTATCCCTAATCACAATCAGGCAATCTCGATAGATTACATTTGTCATTAACCCTATTCCTAAAAGCGTTTGAACTTCTGTATGATAAGCTATAATTTCATGATACATATTTATTTTTTTCAGACATATTTGTAGATATGAAATAATATGAAGCTCTAAGATCATACAAGGCATTTCTAATCATTTCAGAAATAAAAATCATACCTTAAACCACATCAGAGGGATCGAGCACTTATTCTCCCATTAGAGCATATGATTGCACTCGGACCTATGGCTTTCCACTAGATTCTACAACCTATTTCTCCTTTTTCTATAGGGGTTGGCCTCCTTAGATTAGGGTAGTCCTTGATAAAGTGCTGATCACTGCCACAGTTTATGTATTTGCTATGCTTTTTCCAGCATTCTGATTCATCATGACCTGATTTTCCACTAAATCCACACGTCTTTGATGCGGGATTCATAGCTCCATTGGTATGATAAATTCACTTATTAGTGCTCCCAGTCTGTAACTTTGGTTGCTTTTTTCTAAAGTTGTTAGGCCCACCAAGTGGTAACCTCTCTTTTCACCCTTTCTCTTCAATCTTTTTAGTCTCTCGCAAATTTGATTCTACCTTTAGTGCTTTACTCAGTACATGGGGATGGTAAAGATCGCAACATGGTGAAGGAGAAGAAAATGGAAGAGAAGAAAAATGAAATTAAAAGAAAAATGAAGAAGTCGGTGTTTTTTATATAATCAATTTTCTTGAATTTGCAATTTGACCCTCAATTTTATTAAGTTATTCAATTGAATCCTTTAATTGATTAAAAATATAGTCTTGACCCTAGTTGACTATAGGGTTTCAATGCAAACCCCCAAGTTTTCCAATTAGATTCAATTAAATTTTTGAAAATTACAAATTAACCTCAAGAAATTTAGAAAATAATAACAACAATAATGATATAAAGAAAAATTAAATTTTCATTAATGTTAAAGTGATAAAATTTTAAATTCTATAAATCATAAAATTTCAGGGTGTTACAATGTAATTAACATGATCTTATGTTATATGTAATAAACTTACAGTAGCTCTCCTTCCCTGTCATCCACCTAGCTCCTATCGACCCCCTCTCTGATGGATACGAACAAAACTTCCTCCACCATCGAGGACCTTTGCAACTCCCAAGCCTACATAGGGAACAAGAGGACAAGGATTGATATAAGTCTAGTATATGTACATAATATTAAACTACAATGATTATTAGAAAATCAAATGGATAGTCTCCCATAAAATCCATCTTTACTTAAAAAACTAAAGCTCATCAAAAACTAAAATATCGATAACACAATATCATTTGGGAAGGATATCAACCCTTCCCCATCAACCATTTCATGCAAAGATTATGAACATAAGAGAAAGTAACATAATATTATAGACTAAGTTTAATAAAGTCTAGAAGTTAGGAAATTTATTAAATGCTTGGCATATGTCCTGATGGATATACTCCCTTCAGTATGGAGAGATCCACGGGTCTTAGAAACCCAATTCTTCTTGGCCGACATGAACTTCTTCTGGAAATCTTGGGACTGCTAATGCTAACATAGGGTAGCCCAAGTGTCTTCGTCAATCCACTTCAGCCTCTTGCTCATCTTTTGGGCATGGTCATACATATCACTCAGTTGATGATCCTCTCTAGTGTTGAAAGCCCTCTACAAATGACCCTCGTGTTGGGGGTCTCAAGTGACATATCTCTATGAAATAAAAAGAAATCAGTAAGTGTAATTACAATAGACATATGTACTTAATTTATAAAACTAAATATATTATTTTCATTTACATATCATCTACTCCATGAACATCAAGTCTCAAAGGGTTGAGGGATATCTAACCAGGTCTTATAGGGTTCATGTATCTTGCCTTGATCACTCTCATCAAGAACTTGGTACTATCAAGTGAACACATATACTTGCATAAAATAATTCTTAACATTAATATATAATTATTAAAATAATAATAAAATAACATTTACATAATAATTTAAACTCACGCATAGCATTCTTATACCTTGCTAGAATTGTGGGATGAGGGCTCTGATCATTCCTCATCCATTGCTTGGTCGGCTGAAGAATGGATTGTTAGGGATGCTACTACTACTGATGTGGAATGGTTTAGTGGAGCAATAAGAGATAATTGAGTGCTAGGTAGAGTGATAGATAGTGATGGAGTATCTATAGGTGAAATGGATGGTGGTGGGGACAAGTAATGCTACTATGAGTATAGGTGTGGGAAATGGCATGTGGATGACCTCATAACAACATAAGAGGATAAGAAAAGAGCTGCAGGTTCTAGTAGGAGAAAGGCATGAGGTAGGCACAAATTGATGACCAGTCAACAAAGTGGTGGGAGGCTGGTTGGTTGGCAAATATGTCTAATGGGTCTAGGAATTCATCCCCTTACTTGCACCAAAATCCCAACCTTGGCCAATGGCAAGGGGACGAAAGCCAGACTAATTTTCCATCTATAAAATAAAAATGAATATCACATAAGGACAATAATTAATATTATTATAACAACTTAATATTTACGTACGTTAAATGCATAAAAACAGTTAACAGCTAGACTCGATAAGGCACATTAGTTTCCATAGAAGTTTAGATAGAATGTAATATTCATTAATTTGATAAATACTATAATGCTCCTTTTCTAATAAAAAATTATTTGGTTTGGTAATTATGTAATGACTTCCTACCAGAAATCCCAGTACTATGGAAAATTATTTTACGATCATAAGTTGAAATCATAGAATACGTTTCCATAGTATTGACATTAATCTTTAGGAGTCATTACATTTGTCTTTTTTGGGGTTTTCAAAATAGCATTATGAAGAATATATGATGAAATTTTTGTTTTGTGTTTCTAGCTTTTGAAATTCTTTAAGATAGATGTGGTTGAGCCTAGTTTGAATCAGGAGTTGATTGGTATAATAGGCTATATTGTAATTAGAGTCAATGATAATTCGGTTATATTTGGATAGGATATGCTTCATTTTAGTTAAATTTTTAGTTAAAATTGAATTTTAGATATATAGAATATATTGGATAAATACTTCAATCTTTCTATCCATCAGGATATATGGTTGTAATAAGAAGATAGCTTTAATGGTTCATTGACATTCCAATCCTTAATTAGTTGTCATTTATAGTAATAGATTCAAGTAGACCAAAAGATTGAAGAAATTTTCTACAGAATGAATGAATTTTTGAATAGAAATTTTTATTAGACCTTTTCTAAATAAATATTATTTGGTTTGTTAATTTTGTAAATGACTCCCTGGCAAAAATGTCAATACTGTGGAAAATTATATATTCTTCGATCATAAGTTGAAAATTCACTTGAGGTCAACCTCCAATGGATTTTCAACTAACCTTAAGTAGATTTTCAACTTATGATCATTGAATAATTTTCCACAGTACTTACATTAATCTTTAGGAGTCATTACATTAATCCTATAAGTTATCCTAAGCTTAATTCTAAACAAAAAGGCCTCATTTACTTAGAAGAATTGTGCATGATAAATACATAATCCAAACAATCCAACCTCTTGGTTAGTATACTTGGAGCCCATGATTTATAAGTGGCTTGGTATTTATTATGATTAATTCTAAGTAATCCTATAAGTTATCCTTACATGCATTTCTAAATGTACTGACATACAAAACTAATTAAATAATTTCAAGATACTAACATACAAAATCAATTAAATAATTCCAAGAAACCAACTTGCATTTCTAAACATACTAACATACAAAACTAATTAAATAATTCCAACACACCAACTTGCATTTTCTAAACATACTAAAATACAAAACTAATTAAATAATTTCAAGAAACCAAAATGCATTTCTAAACATTTCTAAGCCAACATGCATTTCTACACAACTAATTATTGGAAATCAAAATAAATTTCCAAACTAACATACAATTATAATTAATTATATAAAGATATAAAAAAATTAAGGAAACTAATTGATAGCTTGGAGGACGACAATGGCGCAGCGATGGCGAGTGCGAGTGATAGGAGCATCGGCAATAGTTGTGGATGGTGAAGATTAGGATGGGAACCTGCAGGGAAGAACAAAGAAATTGGGAAAAGAGGAGGAAGAAGGGTGACCAACTAATTTAATTGGTTTTCCAACAAAAAATTTTGATGAAAATTTCATCGAAAAACAAGTTTCTTAAAATCAAATAATTTCACTTTTCCGACAGAAAAAATTCATCTAAAGACTGTCGAAAATATATTCCAACGAGAAATTCATCGATTATCTTCACATCTTTTTACACCAAATCCCCTCTAAATCTACAAACGATTTTCTGGTGATTTTTTATTGAATTTTTTATGAATCTATTGCCTCGTAAATCTATTGGAAATCCTTCAAAAAAAAATTAGGGATGCTTTTTGTTGGAAAAGCAATGTTTTTTTTTTATAGTATGCAATTTTTAATATTGCAAATTTTCTATTTTGGTGATAGCAAATTGTAGTATTGTGTCCTTGTGCTACGCAATTTTTCACCTCTTTTTTCCTCTATGGTTAAGCAACTTATAGTCATTATTTTATGCTATATAGCTATGTTAGTTATTTGCATGAAACTTTTTTACAATTTTTCCTGTAGTTCTTGTCATTTTTCATTGTCATTTTTCATTCTTGAATACAAGACAAGTTTTTGTCTCAATTAAGGTTACAAGTCTTTAAATGTACCTTTCCAGTTTCTTTGCGTATTAAAGTTTTTTGCAGACTGTTTCCCTTAAGTTTATCTTTTGTCAAAATATTGAGTTATTCCTTTTTCATCTCACTCAAACAATCCTAGTTTTTCTATTTTCTAATTTAAATCAACCAATAATTTGGCATTGGAGCCCTCTTCTTAAGGGATCTATGAGTGAATACTTGTGCAGCATTTTGAAAAAAAATTTAGAAATGGATGATAAAACTAGTTTTTCACCAATAGCTCTTCCTATCTTTAATGGAGAAAATTACCAACTTTAGGCCTTAAGAATGGAGACTTACTAGGAAGCTTGGGATCTTTGGGAAGTCATGGAAGAAGATGATGAAGTTTCTCCACTGCCAGAAAGTTCCACCACAAGCCAAATCAAAAATCACAAAGAACTAAAAATTAGAAAATCAAAGGCCAAAGCATGTCTATTGGTTGTGGTTTCACATACAAGAGTTATGTTTCTCTAAACAGCAAAAGCTATTTGGGATTATTTGAAGAAGAGTATATTGGCGATGAAAGGATAAGAGGCATGAAAGTGTCAAATTTTATAAGGGAGTTTGAGTTGCAGAAGACAAAAGAGTTAGAGACAATCAAGCAGTACTCAGATAGATCACTTAAGATGAAAGAGTAAGAGACAATTAGAGAGTACTCAGATAGATTGCTTAATATAGTCAATAGGGAATGGTTACTTATCTCTAATTTTTTTTATTCTAGTATTATAGAAAAAGTTCTTGTAACAGTGCCTGAGAGATATGAAGCATCAATAACAACTTTAGAGAACACAAAGGATTTATCAAAGATCACCTTGTCAGAATTGTTCAATGCCTTGCATGCTCGAGAACAAAGAAAGCTTATGAGATGGCATTGTTGAAAAAGCTCTGCTAGCCAATCACCATGATGCTGGAAACAACAAGAAGAACAAACATATAAGAAGAATTAGCCATCAAGTCATGAGGGCATTGCAAATGGCAAATATTATAGCAAGCGTGAAAGATCAAAGGGACTATCCCCCTTGTCAGCATTGTTATAAAAAATGTCATCCACCATTTAAATGCTAGTGGAGACTAGATGTAAAGTGCAACAAGTGCAATCAACTTGGACATGAAGTTGTGGCCTGAAAAAGCAAATTCCAAAAATAGAAAGCAAATGCCCAAGGTGCTGATTAAGAAGAAGAAAAAGATCAACTCTCTATGGATACATGTTTCTCAACTAGGAGCTCTTTGGAATGTTGGTTGATTGACAGTAGTTCATATGACTCATGATAGGGATTTTTCTAGAAATTAGCTACCAAAAACACCAAAAAAGTTAAAATTGGAAATGAGGATCACATAGCAATAAGAGTAAGGGCATCATGTAATTACATGCTACTTAGGTACAAAAATAATCTCACTTGTTATCTATGTCCCTAAGATTGATGAAAATTCATTGAGTGTATGTCAATTAATTGACAAAGGTTTGAAAGTAATTTTTGAAAATAAGGACTACTTGATCAAGGATGCAATATGACATGAAATGTTTAGAGCCAAAATGAGAGGGAAAAGTTTCTCTTTTGATCCTATGGAGGAGTAAGCAATCTTTTCTATTATGGAAAATGCCACTGAATTTTGGCACAAAAGACTTGGTTATTATCATTAACAAGGAATGTTGTGAATGCAAAAGAAGAATATGACAAGAAACCTACCAATTTTGGTAGATCATCTCTCAAGATGTCAAGCCTACCACCTTTAAAAATAAAATTTGCATCCATTTCTAAAAGAAGCGTGGAGAGCTTCACAAAAGTTGCAGCCAGTTTATACTGACTTATTGAACCTCAAAGGACACCTTCATTTAAAGGTAGCCTTTATTATGTTATTCACAACTTAAAAAAACTGCATTTAGTAATGGATTTTCTGATGGATTTTTGCAAAAATCCATCTCAAATTTTGATTGGCAACAGATTTTGTGACGATGAAAAGCCATCACAAAAACCTTGATTGCAAAATTTTGTGAAGAATTTTGTGACATTTGATGGATTTTGTGACGTCTTATTTAAGGTCTCCCTTTTGCAATGAATTTTGCAATAGAAATTATCCATCACAAATTTGCAATGGACAAATCCATCGCAAAATTGAAAATTTGCAACGGATATTTTTTCCTTCGCAAATATTTGCCTTTTTTTAAATTTTTTTAATTAAGTTTTGATGAAAATTTTTGTTGCAAAAATAATAATTAAAACATGTGATGGAAATTTTCGTGGCAAATTTTAAGAAATTTTTTAAAATATATAAATATATACATCCTATATCAAATTGAAACCTATAATTAACCAATATCAATAATTCTTTGCATTATTACTAATCATCTATATACCAATACTTGAATATTATTTTAGATAAAATCACAGTAATTTTATATCACAATAAATATCTAACATATAATACAAATCCCATTCTAATGTAACCCATATTGTCTAACACGTAAATCAAGCCCTAACTAAAATAAAAATCCACAAAATAATGTCAAAAAAAAATATCTTGCAAGATTTATACTAAATTTCAATGCTGAGATATCCAAGCCTGAAATATTAAAACAAAAACAAAATTACAATAATGAAAAATAAAAACACAAACTAAACCAACATACAATTCAACATAATAAACCAATATATAAATTCAATACATAACCAAATCATAATCGAGCACGTAATTCATAAAATATAAATTTAATATAATTCAGCATAGAACTCATTATAACCAACATATAATTTAAGATAAATCAAACAAATAACTCACATTCTAATCAAACATATAATTCACATAATATAAACATTAACTCAATATAAATATTAAATCATCATCCAATAAATAATTTACAAAATTGCAATAATGAAAAATAGAAACATAAAGTAAACCAACATACAATTTAACATAACAAACCAATATATAAATTCAATACATAACCAAATTATGATCGAGCATGTTATTCATAAAATATAAATCCAATATAATTTAACATAGAACTCATTATAACCAATATAATTTAAGATAAATCCAACACATAACTCAAATTCCAATCAAACATATGATTCAAAAAATTTAAACATTAATTATATATAAATATTAAATCATCATCCAATACATAATTTACAAAATTACAATATAACTCCTCCAGATAACTCAACCTAATCAAACACATAATTTACAAATATAAATTCAATATAATCGAACATATATTTCATTATAAAGCAACATATAATTTGATGTAAATCCAACATATAACTCAAATTCTAATCAAACATGTAATCCATAAAATGCAAATCTAACAAAATCTAATACATAATTCAATATAAATGTAGCATTATTAAACAATAATCTAATACATAATATATAAAATAATAAGCTAAAAAGAAATACCCTTTTGAAATAACCAACACATCCAAATGCCAAAAAGTTTTTAGACTTGAAATATTAACAGAAACAATAAAAACAAAATTAATATAAAATAAAAATAATCTTTAAAAAAATCTAGAGACTGATTAGCCACTGTGTGTGGCTGCCTGCAGGTCACCGTGCGAGGCAGGCTGTTGGCCGCATAAGGCCTCACACAACGACGGCATGAGGCCTCACCTTGCCAAGCCAAATCTAACCCCACCGCTATTGGCCACGAAGGGCTTGCATGAGATGCCCACCTAGCCATGTGGCCTCACCTCAGCCAGTAGCTCACTACTGATGGTTAAGTTAGAATAATAAAAAAAAAACAAAAAATAGAAAGAAAGAAAAAAGATAAGGAGGAAGATGAGAAAGAGAAGGAGAAAAATATTACCTTTGGATTTGTGTAGAGGGTGAATGATATTAGGGTTTGTGTAGGATATTTTCTCAATTTTTTATTTCATACATAATAGTTTATTTGTAATTTAAATTTTAAACTTTGAATTTTTATATTCTGATTATTGATAACCTTTTAGTGTAATATTATATTATATTTTTTATAAATAATTTTATCTTAAAATGAATTTTTCAATATTAATCATTTAATTTTTAGATATTTATATATCACTATCATATAAATATGCATATTTATATATATATATATATAATTTCTTTATGTATGAAAAAAAATAAATCTTAAAAGATAGATAAAAAATAAAAATTCAAAATAAAATGACAAATAAAAGTTAAATGGTGAACTTTATCTATTATTGAATAGAAAAGTATAGAATTAATATAATGATTCTATCTATTTAGGAATTTTGTTATGGAATAATTGACATTAAATTTACCATTATATATTGTGTCAAACTATTCTTCAAAATTAATGTACTTAATAATAAATATCATAAAACATTACTTGTGTAAAATAACATTTGACATTATGCTAATTTTACTAACTAATTATCAATTATAGAACTTATAAATTTATAAATTATTATCTTAATTAATTTTGTTCATTCTTTTAACTCAAAACACATGAATAACATTTTCATGATCAAATGCTTTCCAGTATTATTATTATATGTATAACATTTTTTTATTATAATGAGGGGTGTTCGCAGTTCAATTTGGATCGATCTTAAGACAAAGAGCCAATAGATCCAAACTTTATAATGCATATTAGATCAGTTTAGTTCAATTAGATTTGTATTATAAATCCAATCCAATTCAAACCATTTTAAATTGATTTG
>JACGDI010005532.1:268537-285349 GCA_014898725.1 Jacaranda copaia
GATAAGCTCTTTGCAGCATCAACCATGTTGACTGCTTTTGGGTTGCTCCACTTTCTTCATCATCACAGACTCATCAAAAGTCACATCCCTACTAATAATCATCTTAGAGCCTTTGTCATCATCACACTACAAATGATAACCCTTTACTCTATCTGCATAGCCTAGGAATATGCACTTTTTAGCCCTTGGCTCAAGCTTTCCATCACAAACATGAGCATAGGCTAGACACCCAAACACTCTCAGATTTGGGTAATCAGTAGGAGACCCAGACCAAACTTCTATTAGTGTCTTATAGTCTAAAACAGTTGATGGTGACCTATTCACAAAGTAACAAGTAGTATTGATTGCTTCTGCCCAAAAATTCTTGAACAATCCAACGTTAATAAGCATGTATCTAGCTCTCTCCAAGATAGTTTTGTTCATCCGTTCTGCAACTCCATTCTGCTGTAGTGTGTGCACAACTGTGCGATGTCTCATAATTCCTTCCTAATCACAAAATTTCTAAAATTTCTTATTTCAGAACTCCAATCCATTATCGATCCTTAAGCGCTTAATTTTCTTTCCTATCTGCTTCTTGATTAAAATTTTCCGTTGCTTGAAGTTAATGAACACCTCATCTTTATACCTCAACATGTACACCTATACTCTTCGTGAGAAGTCATCTATAAATGTTAGCATATACCTATCGCCTCCCTTTGAAGGAACTTGAGAAGACTTCCAAAGATCTAAGTGAATGTAATCCAAGGTGCCCTTGGTTCTGTGAATCGCAATGCCAAATTTCACCCTATGTTGCTTGCCAAGCACATTATGCTTGCAGAAATCCAACTCTCCAATCTTCTCTTCACCAAGTAAGCCACGTTTGCTCAATTCTGACATCTCCTTTCCTCATATGCTCAAATTGCATTTGCCATAATCTCGTAGTACCATAACTGATGAAGAAACCGCTACACAATCAAAAATTGCGCTACCCTGTAAGATGTAAAGGCCATTCCTTTTTTCTCCATTCATAATAAGCAATGCACCTTTAAAAACTTGAAGAACTCCATCTTGAGCTCTATATTGACAACTGTTCTTGTCCAGTGTACCTAGTAAAATCATATTTTTCTTCAGATCTGGAACATAACGCACATCTATTAGGGTCCTTACTATACTATCGTGCATTCTGATACTTATTGAGTCAATTCCTACAATCCTGCATTAAGCATCATTTTCCATAAGCACTTTACCACTATCATATTTTTATAAATGGTAAACTAATCTTCACGTGGGTACATGTGGTAGGAGCAGTCACTATCCAATATTCACTCAGAGCTTAGTAAGTTTTCAGTAATGCTGAGAACTAGCCCACTATCAAACTCATCCTTAACAATTCATGCAACATCATCCTATTTCTAATTAGAAGTTTCACTTGCATCTTTTACCTTTCCTTGTTCCAGACAATTCCCTTTTTAGTGCCCTTTTCCAACATACCTAAAACACTTGTTGCCATTTCTAAACTTGGTTCGAGACTTCAATCAGCCTCTACTCTTTCCTCTTTCTCTTATTCCCCCTTCACTACCAATCCTTCCCCACTTTCACCATCATTACTACCCAAAACATATTTTCTTAACTCATTGGAATTCAATAAAGTCTTCATATCCTCCATTGAAATTGTATCTCATCCATACAGAAATGTAGTGACCAAGTGCTCAAAAAATTTGCATAGTGAACACAAAAGAACCAACGCTTGATCTAAATCTTCAATTTTAACATCTATACTAGCTAGATTCAAAATTATTTTATTGAAATAATTAATATATTGAGTAATAGATATACCTTCCTTCATCCTCAACATGTATAATTGTTATTTTAGATACAGTCGATTTGTTTGGACTTCATCATATATAGACTCTTTAGCTTTGGCCATAGTCCTGTTGGCGTCCTTTTCGTGGCGATCTCTCTCAGTACATTATCTGTTAATAATAACACCAGAGTACCGTAAGCCTTCGCTATAAACTCATCTTCTCCTCATCTATCAGCGTTTCCAACAAGAAATCTCTGTATTTTAACGCTCTTTGTAAACCTTGTTAACAAAAGAGGCGTAGACCTTCATCTTCCAAAGTCCAAAATCATTCTTCTCATTAAATTTCTCTACCTTGTATTCATGATTGACATCTAATCAATCCTAACTTCAATACCAACTTGTTGTAACTTGAAATGATTTAAAATCATAATTATGAAATAATAGTAAAAAAATTTAATGCAATTGACAACAAGTTTTAATGTAATTCGACGATATACCTGATACACCCGACAAAGAATTTTTTTTATTTATATCAAATCAAAGAGCAAGTACAAACTTTAAATCCTACAAATCTCACGAGAATATTCAACACTCTCATTCTAAACTCCGTCTCAAGAAAGTATCTTAAAAGCAATTAGAAACCCTTATATATGTGTCTCTCGTAATGAATCCTGAAAAAAAATTGATTAAATATCTTCAAAAATCAAGTCTTGGGCCCATGGGCTTACGCCACACACCACGCGCTGGGGTGCCCATGACTTGGGCCCCAACGCAAAAATTCTATTGTTGCCGCAAAATTTGGGCTAAAACTTTGCACTGGGGCGCAAAAAACTTGCGTCCCGACACAAAGTTTATGTTCATTGCACGAGTTATTGATCGCTACGCACCTTTTTCGACCTATTGCTTCATTTCGCTTCATTTTTCTTTTGATTTTTGCTAATTTAGCGCAAATTTCATGACAAAATCAACAAATCTAGTAATTATTTTGTTTGCTTTTCTAGTCTGGCAAGATAATATGCAACATTTGCTCTTACAATTTCATATTTAGGTAGTGGTCATATATATAAGCTAAAAAAAGGAAAAATAAAAAACAAAGAACAAGAGGGAGATTTGTATTACGAAACACTAGCTGCTAACAATGTGCAATTTTTAGTATCTCTGAGTAATGGGCTGTCAGTGCCCGTGTTCAGAATGTGCCCTTTTCCTTTTTTTTGTTTTTTTCTCTTTTCCCCTGCTAAGTTAAGTATTTTGCAGAATTTAATCTAAAGACTGCCAGAGCCACAAAGAAGAAAAAAGAAAAAGGAAAAAAAGAAAGGGAGGATCAGCTTCCAGCCTCAGAGATGCTCTTTAGTGCTGGTTGCCATGCTTTGGATTTGGATGCAGCAGAGTTTGGTAGTGTGTTATTTCTTGACCTATGCCTTTCTTGCTTTACCTGAAATAGACAATTTGAGGAAAATTAAAAAATAAAAAAGCAAAAAGAAAATAAAAATATTGAGATGGGACAAATTATTATTGCAAAAATGAGCTGCGCTGGCCCAAAAAAGAGTGAAGGGCAAAGGCAGAAAAAAAGAAAAACTGCACTTTATCCTCTGGAAATTCATATTTATGTGAAAATATAAAATAACCGGTTGATTATATTAATTATCTCTTTGTTGAACTGTATTTGCTTTGTTTCTCCTTCATGACTTTTCCCTTTACAGTTGACACGCAATAACCATAATTCTCAAAATCTCAAGATTCATAATAAGTAACAAAAAAGACATTTAATTTCACCTGATTGGTCTTCTTCACATCATTTTTCCCAACTACTGCTTCAAAATCTGAACTTTGTTTTTCTGTTATATTTCGATGTTTCTGGTGCTGCTGCTGCTGCATCTTAGCTTGCTTCTTTGCCCACAACCCCTTCATTACCTCTGCACACCCAAAAAAGAAAATCCATTAGAATTAAAATAAAATACTAAAACAGAAGAAGAAGAAGAAGAAACAAAACTAAGTATTTTATCATTCTTGAAGTGTTGGTTATTACCTTGTGAGGTAACGAGTCTGTAGACATGGCCAAGAACAAGAGTATCAGTTGGCCTGAGAAGTTTAATACGCGTTACGCGAAGAGGGATGTTATTGTTGGTTGCACTGCTGGCTTTGTTGGCGGTGGATGCGGTCGAGGAGTATAAGGTGGTGGTTAGGAGGAGAGCAACATAATGGCCAGGATTCATCTTCATGATTTCACTAGCAGCAACAGGCCAATAGAGCTTATCCACTTTACCATTTGGGTGCTGTATTACTAGAGTTGCATTGTCAATTGCTTGGCAGTTTCCCATGATCTCTTAGTCTTTTCTGGGTTGGGGGTGGGAGGTTCTCTGTTTGGTGTGTATATGGAGAAAGGCTAAAAAGAATGAGGAAAGAAGGAATGAAGCGTGAATGTTGTGGAAGGCTCCCTGCAGCCACACCCACTACCTTTATGATCCTCCGCATACCTTAGAAGTTAACCCGATGGACGCACCCATTGATTAATTGATTCGATGGCATTCGAAACTACTTCCACCCTTTTCCCACCATCCACGATGTAAAAATCCCAAGATAGACGTATAATTTTATTTTTTTTATAGATAAAAATAGACGTATAATTACTTCATAATTATTTACCAGAAAAATTTATAAATTTGATAAAGTGAGATGTTTCGTCTTTTAGAGCTATAGTTTAGATTTATCATAAATACTAAATAATTAGAATGACAATCCAGAGCTAATACGGGTAATGGATTTCAATTTAATAAAATAGACGCATTATTAAATAAAAAATTAATATATATTCTAACTATTGCTATGATGATTCATAACAACACAATGAATTGCACAATTTTCTTATTGGCAACTCATGCCCTATAATTGCTCTCGCTCTCGTAAATATTTGTCATTTGGTTGTCCTTAAATTGATGGTAAGCTACAAAATTTCACCCTTTTAATCAAATTTATATATTTAATGTGAATAGTTACAAGACTGTAAAAACTTCTTATAATCTTTTTCTAAAAGATTGTCAAGCTCCTTAGAGAAGTTGTTATTCTCACTATCCTCAAAATATCAATGAGTTCAACGTTAATTTTCATTTATAATTTAAGATCAATAATGAAAAATAATTATGATTCCTTTGAAAAATTTACTACACTGGTCGAGCTTCAACATCCATTTCCTCAACAAATCCACTTTCAATCATCTATTTTATTATATGTTTTATTTTTTATTCTAATTTGATAAATATATACTAAAAGCGTCTAATTTTCAATCAATTATTTTTATAATAAAATATTTAATATAGAAGACTAATATTCATGAAATAAAATACAAGATAAAATATGAATTGGAATTGATAAATCAAACTGCATTAAACCATCCCTCAAGATGTTATAATTGAAACTTTTAATCCTACTTTAAAATGAAGTGAACAAGATGTTATGATGTATTTGATGAGGGTGAGATTTTTTATTCCCAGTGAAACGTTACAAACTTTTTCAGCAACCACTAACCAGCTGTCGTGCAAAAGGGGTTCAGAGAGTTGTGTTGGAATAATGACCACGTGTGCATAATAATCGTAATATTCTTTGTTGTATTCCTTACGTGATAGGTAAAGCATTCTTGGCCACCATTTATTTATTTGTTACTATGTTTAAAATTAATAACCTCCATGCTCGTGACACAAACTCCCGGTGACCTGTTCCCCTGCACTAAAATGTAAAACAAATTGAGTCGTATTTAATAAATTATATTTGAATTCTAATTTACATTATTATTATGCTTGTTGAAATTTGTAATTTTAAATAAATTCAATTGGTACTAAAATTGAGTACAAGTTGAGTATAATTTAAAATTTTATATGTTTTTTATTATTTATTTAATTAATCAAATTGACTTTCAATGTAATTGAATTCAATTTGTTATAATTAACAAATAGAATATAGGGTTTTGACTAATTGATCTCAATCTCTAATTAAATATAAAATAGCTAGATTAATTTATCATTTTATTTCCTACACTTACAGGACCTAATATATTATTATTATTATTTTGAAAACACAACGTTAACTATCATTCAAACAATCATTCATTATTTTATAAATTGTTTTCGCGTTATTTCAAACAATCATTTTTCTAAAAAAAAGTGCATTTTTAATTCAAACTCAAAATTTCACATGGGTTTGGTAATGCACACAATGGGAATTGAGTTTGATTGAGCACCCAAAGGAAAGTAAGAGGGGCCCCTCCCATTGCTCACCAAAGCCGGGTGTGAAAGACACACGTATGGAGCCAAGACGGCTTAACCGGGCATCAACCCCTCTTAAATAAGTATAAATTTTCTGAAAAAGACAAATTAATTCAAAAAACTACTATGTGTATATTAATATATTATTAATTCATATTGATTAAAATATCCTCTTAATTTTTCAAGAAATACAATTCTAAACATACACAATAATTTATTTAGTCATATTACAACCCCTTCTCATGCGATCCCATGCATCCCATCCTCAAACAAACTAAAATACATCCATCCATGCCGTTGAATTAGGAAATATTTTTCTAGCCGAGCAATCAAATTGAAATAAGTTTGATTTATCACAAACTATTCAAATCTATGTCATAAAATTAAACACGAATTAAGACTCTTCATAGTCATTGCCTATTTAAGGCTTTTCCAACAAAAATCTTTCAATTTTGATTTAGATTGTATTGAATTGCTTTGGCTTGCAAAAGATGCTAATAAATACATTTGAGGACTTTATTCTACTCTCCAAGGGAAATTTATAGGCCATACAACAACATACACAAAATCTGAGAATTTTATTTAATTTTTGTTCTACACATATATATATATATATCCAGTATTCATTAAAATTTAAACTCCATACTTCTCCAATTTTCTTTCTCGCGCACAGCCGTGCACACATACAGCACAAAGACGATGAGGTTTTTGCAGGTCGACACTCGCACATTTTTTTCTTTTTCCTTTTTAGGTCCCAAGACACGCAGCAGAGAGTGCAAATCCACACAGCAGCAGCAATAAGTGGCTGTCGCGCGTGAAGGTTTGGGCCCTCATTTACCTTTGTGGGTTTGTACTATCATCGCAAAATAAAAATGAAAAATAAGGTTCAGAATTTTGTCCATATATATAGACAACTTTATCAAACGTTCCTGCCATTTTCAGGATTACCATTTTCAAAAATTAGTAACATCCCCCTCTTATTTCCCTGACTTAATCTTCATTCTGCTTCCCATATGTGGAACATAAAGTCACTCCACAAAATTCTTTTTATGGCAAAAAAAGGACCTCTTTCTGTTCTTTTCTTTTCTTTTTTTTTTTTAACTTTGTTTTCTTTAATTTCATTGTCTTAGTACTTAAATTTCATTGTTTCTTTTAAATTATATAGATTTTATCGCTCAGGATTTCATCACGTATGCAATTAATGAATAAGCCCATAACAACTTATTGACATAGTCTTAATTTGTTCATATAATGTATCAAAAAGAAAAATTGATTCTTGATGATTAGTCAACATTAAGAATATAATATGCAATGAATTAAATGGTCATAGATTTTATCGCTGAGGAATTCAACACGTTTACCTATTTTAAATTGTATAATTATGAATATGACCGATTTATGAATTATCCAGAGTTAGTGTGCTTTTGTTGAAGACTCTAACAACTCAAAATGGCCCTTACCACGTCTAACTAGTTTCATCACAAAATTAATGATTATTTTCTTATAAAGGAATCCCATGAAAGCAATTTTTTATTGTTGGTTAACATATACTCATAACAATACCCAAACAATCATCACAAGGATTCTTACAATGAATGATTTGGTATTCGAACTATCTTCGTCAATACCAAAATTTTGGAAAAAAATTAAGTGATAGTTGAATTTCTGTGAGCTTATAAAATATTTGATATTATTATTATTATTATTATTATTATTATTATTATTATTATTTTATAAGTTTCAAAATTTATTTTATTCAAATATTTAAAGAATTTATTTTTAAAATAAAATCTAATATCTCATAACATATAAAAATTTATAATATGTTTTAAATGAATTTAGTCAGACAGCCTCTAAATTTACTCTTCCACATAGAGATTTATCCATGCTTATATTAAAACTTAGGTTAATATTGTTTTTGTGATAATTTTTTCATACTGATTACACCTCTTGATTAATTATTAGAAAATTTTCAATGAAGGAAAAAAATAAATAAATGTAATAAGCAACAAACTTGACCATGTGCTGTCAGACCTGGTACTTTATGTTTCTCGGCGAGAGGAAAGAAACTAAGGAATTATTTGGTTATGTTTTTTGTTTGATTTTATTTTGTATTTTGGAAGAATAAATTATTGGAGAATGTGAAAGTTATTTTTTGGTATGCTTGTTTATATTTTGGAGGAGATGTTTTTTATTGTAGCAGTCAAAATCAATGTTTTTTTGTTGGGTTATTGGGGGTAAAAATAAAATAAATTAATTTTTTAAATATTAAAATAATAATATATAATATATAATATATATTGAAAAATGTGCATTTTGGAGAAAAAATAAAAATATATTTAATTATATTTTTTTAAAATAAAATTATTTTGAAGAAATATAACCAAACAAAACGTAAAGGTGCTCGGTACAAGAATTTTTAGTCAACAAATTTCACTGTTTCAATTATTTATAGCCAGAGAGTTCTTTTTATGTTTGGGATGCGGACCGTTGAAACATGATCAGGTTTGGCAAAACTCAGATGTCACAATTGAAATAATACTTATCATATTTATATATGATAAAAAAAAAATTCATTCAGAAAATTCTGGAACAATTATTAACTGTGTCAATTAATTATAATATGCACGGGTGGCGAGACAAGAATCTTAACGTCCCCAAAATTAAAAAAACAAAATTAATTACTTAATTAATGAATCAATACTTTACCAGGGCAACAATCAATAGTTGGTTCAAGACCAATCCAAACCTCTAAGGGAGGCAGCAATATGGAATTTTCTGTAATAGGCCAAGAATATCTAAAAGCATAATGCTATGTATTGTCATGTAGGTAGAAAGACCGTAAATCGTAAACTTTTTTTCAGAAAAAGAAAAATAATAATGATATTTGAAGCATGAAATACTTTCTTAAAGTTAATAATAATAATAATAATAATACAGAACCATTTATTCAATTCGTCTATTTTGAAGTCCATGTATACATCCATATAAAAATTTTCATTCTTTCAACTTTCATTATTTAATAATCAATATCAATACAACGGGAGTCATAAAATTGAGAAACCGTGAGTGTGATGCAAGCTATTGCATCAAACTAATTAAATTATATATAATGCCTCTTTAATTTTTTTTTCTTTTATAAAAAACAAAAAAATAAAAGGAGGAAGAAAAGGCAAAGCGTACCCCATTGACCAAGAATACTAAGAGTGCTAATATTATTATAGTGTGGTTGGGTCACGGAAACAAACAAGAAGAGATCGAGTGGTTTCCTTTCCAACCCATAAAAGAGAACAAGAAATTCAAAATTTCTGGGCGCATATTACTCTGTAAAGTTTTTTTGTCTTCAAATCAGACGAATGACAATTCATAGTGGTCCTTTTTTTTATTTTTTTATTTTTTCTATCGCTTTCAATCTCGACCGCTGTTGATAGTCTTGTCGATCAATATTCTGGTGGGTTATTTAAAATTATTAGATCATATAAGTGCATTTCTAAGTAAGAAAGAATCTTCCATCTTTATTGCGCCACTTTCTCTCACCGTCTGTCTCAATCTTGATCTGACGTGGAAAACATTGGAAGAGGAAAAATAGATTATTTAAAATATAAAGTGTAAAATTATGGGATTGATGGGGACAAAGAAGTTAAGTATTTTAGTGAAATGTAACATAAATCAGAATTATTTAAAATTTTTGAGATTTTTAATCAAATTTATTATTCATAAAGTTTGATACAAAGGAATAATATAGAATGTAAAATATAATTACAAAGTTGGAAGAATTAATAATGTCCAACTTGGGCTTGATGGCGGACTTGTTGTCTCGCACGTATTTGGGGTTAATCCATTTCATTTCGGATACGAGTAATGCGATCCTTTTCTTTTATTTTTCCTCTCAAAATTTTCTTCTTTACTTTAACACCAACACTCACTTATTTTTTTTACAAATTGAATACTGAAAATAAAAAATTGAAGAATGGAATGCGGGAGAATACTGTAAATGAAAAACTGAAGGATGAAATGAAGGACAATACATAGAGGTATGACTTCTCACAATTAATTAAAAAAAATAAATTAAACTATAAAGAATTAAAACAAAAAAAAACAAAAATTCCCAATACCTCATGCAAGAGTCGTGGAATTTTGGGAAAAAAAAAAAAAATTTAGTTAAGAGGTGTAGCTCTCTTTACAATAAAATTACAAAAAAACAAAAAAAAACTGTGCCTCCTGTGGAATTTACAAAACCAAATTAAAATTATATCTCATGCAAAGCCACGCCCTCTTGAATTTTTGGATTCTAATGCCTTACAATATTTTTACAACTTTCTTCAAATCGTATTTTTTTTAAATTTTCTCTTTTTTTTTGCTGTATTTTTATAAATTATCCTAATGGCAATGCAGCTTAAAATCAGGAGGACTAGTTCCCGCTCGCAAGCTTGCAAGCCACGTCCCCCTTAATGGCCGCAACGACCGAAGCTGGTCATCTCGCCACCGGTTTCCGGCCGGTTTTCTGACATAAAATGATCTAGCTGAAGGTCAGTTCTTGGGCAACTCGTAGCACCCCGCCGTCAGTTGCTTTGCATGTCCATAGAAGATTCAGCAGTACTACAAGTAATTTGAGCACAAACGATTACGCAGAGCAGTCGAAAAGGTTGATGAAATCGGCCGACAGCGGACCACCACGGTGGTTTTTGCCGTTGGAGTGTGGGTGTCGGTCAACTGGCTCTCCTCTATTGCTGTTCTTACCAGGTCTCTATCTCTCTCTCTCTCACACACACACACACACTATGGTACATGTCTGAAATTAGTTAAGTTAAAATGTTATGATTTCTTTATGGTTGGTTTTGGTAATCTTATTAGAAATGAGATAGTTAAACAGGAATATGACATGTGGGGTTGTTCACCAGCCGCATAGTTTAATATATATGTGATGATGGATGGATTTATCGTCACATGGCAGTCTCCCGAGGTATTATTCCTCCTACGCTTAGTTGACTATTTGGTATATGTCGTCCGGACCGAGCGGGAAGTTTTGTCCTGAAAAGGCGCCTCTCGATGAGAGGTGGCGGGCCATTCGCTACGTGACGTCCGAACCCGCTTGGGCCTATTAGCTCAGGAAGAGGTATTGTCCCACTTCGAGGCAGGTTTTGTCCCGAAGGCACCTCAAAGGAAGGAGAGGGTCCAACCGCTTATATGCTGGTTAAGACCCTCCTCTCAATTCAATGTGGGATAAATACCACACATGTCAATATGTATAGCAATTTATTGCTTCATTCTAGCTCTCTCATTGTCACGCGTGGAAGTTTTAATATTCCCTGTTCGTACAGATACCAGTTCAAACTCAAAGCTTTAATCTGTTGATCTGTGATTATGATTCGCTAGAATCCCGAGAAATCAATCGGAACAATCGTTCCATAACTGAAATGTAGCTCGAGATTCACTGCGATAGTCCTGCAACTGTTGGTATTCCGTTCCGTTTCTTCCTGTTCTGAAATGCTCCCATTTTTGCACCGTTCCACTCAATTTTTTGTATTCTCGCCTTCGATCTAGGTTATGGCCATTCAACACTGTCGCGCTAGAACTCCGAGCTCTGCTCTTACCCATTTCCTCAAGGTTCCGAGGAACCATGATTTATGATACTCGAAAATTATGTTAATTACCTAATTAATATAAACTTTAATATATATATATATATATATATTTTAACATGCATGTTTTAATATTTTTGAAAATATAACTCTCTAATTGGATTTGAGAATTCAAATGAAATGATACTTCTTGTTTAAACTATGAACCTCATATTGAAATGAAGGGTTAACATGCATAATGCACTCGTCAAAATTACCAATAGAGCAGCTTTTTAATTTTTTTTATATTTTCTATAATCCATGTTACTTGGTGATCTGACATATACATAGTCATCTCTGTAAGAAGTAGTTTAATTTAATGATGATTTGTATATAATTGTCACAGTAATTGATGGTCTTGGACTTGGTCTTATGTTGCAGCATAAAAGACTTGGAGAGTATGTTGCTATTGAATTCTAATCCCTGGCCTGCAGATATATATAATAGCCTTAAAGTTTTCATAACTCATTCTTTTCGCAAGAAAATTAACTTGTTTTTTTGTACACTATATATCTATTAATTACTTCATGTTTATGAAGGATTTTCGATATATGGTGCTTGCATATTCCTATTGCCGATCGGTCACCGCTGGCAGGTCTCCCTCTCTCTCTTTCTCAGATGTTTTTCTTATTGATTTTTAGGATTCACAAAGCCTTTTCTTCGTTTGTTTGATCTTGTACGCCTAGTGATGCTGCTCAAGAGCACTGTTAGGTCAGAGAATTAGCGATTAGAAGACCAGAGACCATTATATCTTGTTGGAGAGTCTTTCGGAGCATCCCTTGCATTGGTTGTGGCTGCCAAGAACCCTGATATTGATCTTGGTCTAATCCTGGCTAATCCATGTGAGGGGTTTGTATCTTATAAGTCGTCGTATCTATGTTTAAATTTCTAAGACATATTGCATTTTCATATTATTTTCTTGTGTATCTTACTTATTGGCAGCCACAAGTTTCTGCAAAGTGTTGTTCCTTTGTCAGATGTAATACATGAACATCTGTATTACGGACTGGATCCTGCGATGA
The DNA here is from genome assembly GCA_014898725.1 of Jacaranda copaia. Classification (NCBI taxonomy): domain Eukaryota; kingdom Viridiplantae; phylum Streptophyta; class Magnoliopsida; order Lamiales; family Bignoniaceae; genus Jacaranda; species Jacaranda copaia. The sequence goes on from JACGDI010005532.1 coordinate 281,220, forward strand.
GTTCAATACCAGGTTTTCCTTGTTTTACCTCTCCAAGAATTTGTTTATATTGTTAATTAGGTACAAAATTGACCACTGGCACAATTTTATACTACTTGATGTTGATGTCGTTCTGTCGGTCTATCAAATTCAATCTTTGTGGTTCGACTGTTAGAACTCTGCTCCTCGTATGTGTTGGACTTGGTATCTGAATCTACAACCACCGAGAGTTAGGATAATTCCGATGATGGCGGCGATAACTATATTTAAGTTGGTTCGGGCCAAGGGATTAAAGAAAATGCAATGATAACAATAAATCTGTACCCTAGACAACAAATGAATGTAGTATATAGTAAGATAAATGAAAAATGTAGTAGTCAGTCAAGTCAGTTTTAAGCGTCATGTAAATACGGGTTTTCTAGAGTCTCGTACCCATGGTTCTAACTTGTCATCACCTATTCATTTTTCGGCCATTTATATTAGCTCGATTTAATCTTAACCTTCAAACTATCATAAAGTGAAAAACCATGATTTTTCCATTGTCCTTCTACGGAACCATCTTCTCTTAAAATTGAATTATGAAAAATAAAATAACAATTATTATTCTTTTGATATTAAATAATCAAATTAACCTTATTAATATGAGGAAATTAAAAACTATTTTTTCCTTATTTCAAACTAATTCAATTAGAAGAAATAAACTCTAATTCAATAAGAATTCAACCCCAATTGCGAGAAGAGAAATTGACTTGTGAGAATTCTAAGTACTATGGACTTGGGTATTCAAACAACCAGAATTTTAAGCACTATAGAATTCAATGCAAGAAATATGAGTACTGTTTGCAGGAAGGTTGGTGGTCCTTAAGATAACAATCAAAAGAAATACCCCTTTGCTAGTGGAGGTTCGGACTTTGACTTTGCTTGCCGCCTTATGAGTTTTCTCTATTTTTACTTGGGTTGAATTATGATTGAATTAGGGTTTATTTCTTCCGGTTGAATTTTGATTGAATTAAAGTTTGAAATAAGGAAAAGATGGTTTTTAATCTCTTTATATTAATAAGGTTAATTTGGTTATTTAATATCAAAAGAATAATGAGTTTTATTTTATTTTTCATAATTTAATTTTAAGAGAAGATGATTCCATAGAAGAACCTGGAAGAATCATGGCTCTTTACTTTATGATGGTTCGAAGGTTATAATTAAATTAAACTAATATAAATGGCTGAAAAGTAGGTATAAGATGACGAAGTTAAAACCATAAGTACGGGACCCTAAGTATAGATTTTCTAGAATTTCGTACCCATGATTTTAACTTGTCATCACGTACTCATTTTTCAGTCATTTATATTAGTTTGATTTAATTCTAACCTTCGAATTATCATAAAGTGAAAAATCATGATTTTTTCATGGTTCTTCTGTGGAACCATCTTCTTTTAAAATTGACTAAATTAACCTTATTAATATGAAGAAATTAAAAACTATATTTTTCTTATTTCAAACGAATTCAATTAGAAGAAATAAACCTTAATTTAATAAGAATTCAACCCTGTTTGTGAGAAGAGAAATTGACCTGTGAGAATTCTGAGTACCATGGACTTGGGTATTCAAACAACTAGAATTCTAAGTACCATGGGATTCAATCAAAATTCAATATGAGAAATATGAGTACTATTTGCAGGAAGGCTAGTGGTCCCTAAGATAACAACCAAAAGAAATACTCTTTTGTTAGTGGAGGTTCGGACTTTGACTTTGCTTGCCGCCTTCTGAGTTTTCTCTAATTTTCCTCGAGTTGAATTTTGATTGAATTAGGGTTTAAAATAAGGAAAAAATGGTTTTTAATCTCTTTATATTAATAAGTTTAATTTGGTTATTTAATATCAAAAGAATAATAGTTTTTATTTTATTTTTCATAATTCAATTTTAAGAGAAAATGGTTCCATAGAAGGACCATGGAAAAATCATGATTTTCACTTTATGATAGTTTGAAGGTTAATATTAAATCAAGCTAATATAAATGGCTGAAAAATGAGTAGGTGATAACAAGTTAGAACCATAAGTATGGGACCGTAGAAAACCCTATGTAAGTATGGTATATAGTTATTGAATTTGCGGTACTCTAAATACAAGGTATGCCGCATGTCACTTCACTAAAAATGTGGTGCGTTGAGGGTAAACTTAATTAGTACACTCTTTTTGTACGTAGTACGCTTGACTAATTTAGTTAGTATAGTTTCAATTAAATTTTTAGAAAAGTTATAAATTATATTAAAGAATTATGTAAACTTAAAATAGAAATATTCACATCAATTTAATATTAATAACAAAAATTATGTAATTTGTGGAAAGGTACTTGATTACCATAATAATTGCATTAATTCTTGATTAAAGGGGTGGTACTTTAAAGGGAACTTGTTGATAGATCAAAAAAATGTCAATCTCTAAAACATAACTATTTAATACTTGGCCCAATTTTGTAGGAAAAAAGTCTCTACTTTTCATAATTCGAGTCGAAAACTAAGAGGGAATCTTATTAAATTAATACTCATGATAACCTTTGAACAATTCAGTTGACGCATTTTACGGTATTAATACAAGTATTGTAGGGTATTAATTCACAAAAGTATTGCGAATTGGTATGTAAGTACCAATTCGCAGTAATCAAGGTAAGAAAAAGTATTAGATAACTATGGTACCATACCATCTGTATTTGATGAATGATTCAAATGATGGATGTTAATTAGTCGGGTGCCGATCCAAACGCACCCAATGTTTGCTTCAAAACCTTGGAGCATATGGGGATTAGTTATGGGGCAAGGTGGTCCATTCAAATTGCTTGTAAGCATCACTACCTAACTAAACACAAACTTTTACATGATTATATGTCGAAAGCTTCAACTTTAAATTCTCTATTCTATTTCATGAATACATGACATGCATATTAAATATTATTTTATAAAAATAATTAATTGAGAAATATACACATTTCGCATAAAAGACAACAGTTGTGATGATACAGAGAGCTGAAGGGTCAAGTACTCCGGTTGACTTAAGTGTTTTGGGCTTGAGATTTGCAACCACGAACACACGTCAACTAGTCGAGAGGCCCCCGGCTAAGGCACTCTGACGCTCAAGTTAGTTTTCGATAAATCAGAGAATATAAAGAGAGTATGTAGTGAACAGTGTAAATGACATTACCTTGAGCGTGGTGGTGCTTGTAATCTTTATAGCCTGTTGCGGGCGTGATTTTACCCAAGTACTCTTATCAGGTGTACTTGGCTTTTTTCATGACGGGGGGTTGGGAGTCATTCTTTGCTCAGATCCTAGTACTGAGCCAGGTGGTGCAATCTCCTGTTTTCTTAGACAATCATGCTAGTAGGAGCACGTCCTTGCCAGAGTTGTTAGGGGGGTTGTTGGAGTTGTTGGCAGTGGTTACATCCGTTGGCAGCAGTCACATTAGCTGTCATGTGTCATTAATGCTGAGGGATTCGACCTGTCTAACTTGCACCCGGAGGTTGATTCATGTCGATCGGACTTGGATGCTAAAACTTTTGAAGTGGCCCTCAGGTCGATACGGGTCGATCGTGGGGCTTATCAAATGGGGTCGATACAGGTCGACCAGACAGATGTGCATTTGGGCTTCATAGGTTGTCTCTTCTGAATCTGGGCCTATTAGGCCTACTAGATTATACCGTATCATGTTGGGCCTCATGGACTGTCTCATTTGAAGTTGGGTGTGTTGGGCCTACTGGATTATCCCATATCATGAGTTCCTCCAACTCCTGGTCCTAATCGAGCTTGTTGATGAGAAGGAGCAGGAAGTTTATGATCGAATATAGTAGGGAATACCTTCGACCAGGATTTTTGTGCTTTCGACCAGGGTTTTTATGCTTTCGAGCAAGGTTTTTGAAATTTTGACTCGGGTTTTTGAAATATCGACCAGGGTCTGAGGCGGTTTCTCTGCATTAAATGTGGCTATCAGTACACCAGATATGAAGCGTGCAGAATACGAAGCGTTTGGGATACGGAGCAGGCTATCATGATGGCAGTTACACGATTTTCTGCGCACGATCGCCTACAAATAGGAGGGGAGTCCTTTTATTCACACTTTCGCGATTTGAGCATCAGATAATATCCATTGTTGAAGAGTGTCT
>JACGDI010005532.1:287791-332623 GCA_014898725.1 Jacaranda copaia
TTAAAGCTGGGCCTGTTGGGCCTATTGGATTATCCCATATCAAGTTGAATAGGAAATGAAATAAATAATAGAAATCTAAAGTGGAAAGGTTCCTATGGCTGATTTATTGTATTTTGAACCTTTATCTCTTTAGGACTTTGATGTGAACACCGGTAGGAGAACTATGTTTTTTGTGAAGACTAAAGTTGCGGGAAAATGTTAGTTTTATCTCACTGTTGACATGCTAATTAATTCCTTGCCAAGGATGAAGTACCCCTGATCAGATTCCCTGTCTAGAAATCACTCTTCCCTATATGCCATGATCCATTTTCATCCTTTCTTCAATATTCTTGTCAACTGGATCTACTGGGGGAATTAATAGTAGAATCAACTTTGTGGAAGCTAAAGATGATTCATGAGATGCAAAATTATATAAATTCACAACTTCATGCTGTCAAGGCTCAGACGCTGATACTTAACAGGTTATCCATCTCAGCCTGGATCCTGACTTGGTGCTCGAAAATTAGATTAAAGCACGTCTTTATTGTTTTTTAAATTACATTTATCATGTTCTTTTTTTTAATATATATATTTAATTATCATGGGTTTTCATAAACAAAGTTTTGTAATTGTTATGCTAAATTATCGTCCTTGCAGTGGAAAGAATATGTTACTCTCAAGCATGGAAAGTGAAAGGGTTCGTGGCATCCTGCAACGTTGTGAGATTCGTTCAATTATTGGCAATGGCAATCCTCTTTTCTTGGTCAGAACACTCGCCTCTCTACCCATGCATAGTCATACACATGTCAAAAATCCTTGATATACTCGGTTTTTACTCTTGCAATAAGAGTGTAGTTGGGTGAGTTTATAAGTTCAGCAACATATCTTGTATCTGCTTGGGAGGTTACAAGATATCATGCAACTGTTTTGGTAAAACTTTTGAAGCTTCTGCCTCAAATATCATTGTGTGGATTAGCAAAGGAGTGGTAGTTTTAATGTTAAGAGACTATATTTTGCATTTTAAATCCTCATTTTTATTTCATATTTTTATATCTCTTATTCTAATTTAATGAATTTATATCAAGTGTATATATTTGATTTTTAATCTATTATCTTTATAAGTAAATATTGATATATATTTGTAAAATAAAATAGTAGATGAAATATAAATAAATTAAAAGATCTACATTGTATATTTTGAGATTCTTTTCTTTTCTCATCTAAACTGCACTGCTTTTAGCCCTTGACCAACGGCGCGGGACCTTTTATTTTTTTGCTGACCCTGTTTGAGTCCTCGAGCCCATGCTCCCTTGAGATGATCCTCTCTTGTAAAATCCCAAAATAATTTATTATTTTATAATTTTTTTTCTATAAAAAATAAGAAGTTTCTCATTTATTTTTAAAATTTTGAAAATACATTCCATTTTAACCACGTTTATTAAAAATTATCATTACTAATATCTTATCTTGGAAGTATCAAAACTATCTTATAAATTATAATATTTATACTAAATTTTTTGAAAAAATCTTATAAGTATCAAAAATATCTTATAAATTTATAAAACCAATTTTCCCACGTTTTGGTGTACATTATTGTGGCTAAAATGTTATGATTAATGATTGCATTTACCAACAGGATGAAAATTTTGATTTGGCATCAATGATAAAGCGAGTCAGTTACTATTGTTGTGGGGCATCCCTTGATTACGTCTCAGATTTCTTGCCACCAACCCCTTCTGAATTTAAGACGATGTTTGAGCCATTCAAGTAAAATTTTTTTTATCTAAATAATCAAATAACTTGTGGTCTAATGACATAAATTTTTCACATAATATGAGATGTCAATAGATCGAACCCTAACAAGCTCTTAACAAGCATGCGTGTGTGTATATATATATATAAAGAGTATTTCTTCTAAACACAAAAATGTCAGTATTGATCTAATCAAAAGTGCCAAAATACTGATTAATGAGTATCTTCTTGCCTATTTCAATCAAGAATATTGTGTAAATGAGTCGAGTCAATTGGGGTGCAAGGCGAGATCAAGCTAGCTCAACTTAAGCTCAAACTGTTTCAAGTTTGAGTTGAGTTTGATCTCTGCCTCAACCATGTCGAGCTATCTGTACCTAAGCTTCAAACTTCCGAGCCAATATATAACTTTAATATATTATTATTATTATTATTTTATTTTAAGTTCAAGTGTGAATTTAAATTCAAGCTAGGATGCTACAGTGGTTCCAAACTCACATAAAGATTCGACTTTAAATGGGTGGAGCTGCGTTGAACCATGCTCGACTTGAGTTAAGTTCTTTCAAGCTTGACTCAAAATTGATCTCTACTTCGAGCCATCTTGAGCTATCTAGCTATACTTGAGTTCACGAGTGAACATATCATTTGAATTTTTTTTATTTTGTAAAAATATATATGCTTTATATTACTATTATTTTATTTGCAAGTTCAAATGCGGCTTTAAATCCAAGCTGGAACTCAGAGTGGTTCAAGCTGGTCGGCTTGAATCAGCCTTAAGTGTTCATTGAGTTCGAGCTTGAAATTTTTCCCAAACTCGACTAGATTGCACCATAATTAAGACAGTACATATCTGTACGTAGTAGTCCCTGATAAACTGAATCAAATGATCTTCAGATGGATGGATGTGGCTGTTAATCCTGTGATGCTCTCAACTACAAATAGCGGAAAAATTGTCCGAGGATTGGGAGGAATTCCTTCAGAAGGACCAGTTTTATTAGTGGGTAACCACATGATGCTAGGAGTGGACCTTCCAGAGCTGGTCTCCAATTTCTGGGACGACAAGAATATTATGGTCCGTGGAATGGCACATCCATTATTCTTCAGAAGATTGAAGGATGGAAAATTATCAGACGTGTCGCGGTATGATGTGATCAGGTTTCTTGGTGGAGTTCCAGTGTTAGCAACTAATTTGTATAGACTTTTGTCTTTGAAGTCTCATAGTTTGTTGTATCCAGGGGGCATTCGGGAGGCTCTGCATCCGAAGGTATATCCCATTTAAGTACAGTTTGGTATTGTATTTCTTAGAGGATGTTCGGTCTATAAAATGTTATATACCATGATTTATTGGAAAAATTATAAGATGTTTGTAACAATAATTTTATAATTAATATAATTAAAATTTAAGAAAAAATCTTAAAATTCTTAAAATAAATTAATAACTTTTTTTCCTTTCTTGAAAGATTTATTATAAGGTCTTACGGCTTTCTTTTGGAGCTTATAAGTTATTTGAAAAAAAAAAAATTAATCAAACATTTTATAGATTTTTAGATATCTTAAAAATATTTGAAATAGTTTATAATTAATGCCCTTGAAATCTTTGGTGTGGTATCAAATGCTTAACTTTTCATCATATTTTTCAGGGGGAGGATTGCAAACTATTTTGGCCAGTTGAACCAGAGTTTGTCTGGATGGCAGCGAGATTTGGGGCCAAGATTATACCGTGGTGTTGGGGAGGATGATCTTCTTCATGTAAGCCTGGGACACTTCTTCCTTTATTTTTTTTTTCATTTTCTTTTTCGATTTTTTTATTGGATCTTCTGATACTTGCAATTGCATATAAACTCATATTATGCTTGAAACAGTTGTGATTTTGCTAACTTTTGGATCTAGTCTGCTCCAAGAAAAATAAGACTGATAAACAGCGTTTGATATTATCAGAGATGAAATCATAAAGAAGTTTAACAGGATGGGCAAGAAGGATTATTAACATATAATTCAAGTTAAATACTTCTGTGGTTTGAAGAAAACTGTTAGCCATATGGTACTAATCCATATCATTGATGAGGACGTAAATAGCATTTTTCTTTTTTAAATGAGATTTTTTTTTCTCTAGAAAACATTAAAGGCAAATTTTAGATTGCTAGTAGTAATGTTGGCCTTGTTTGCTTATATTTTCGCAAAATATTTTTTAACTGGGAAAATACTTTCAAACAAACATTCACATTCTTCAATAATATATAATATTAGATGTAATCGTGTATCCAAAATACTCTCAAAATAAACCCTACTCATTATTTATTAATGTATACATATATACATTAATCATTACAACTATATATAGTATACATAAATAATTATTATAAAATATTGAATTTCATCTCATTCACCCAACAAAAATATGACTGGTGTGATAATAAAAATTATCTCATCCCAAAACCACACTATTGAAAACACATTTTCCCAAAATATTTTTACCAAAACATCCAAGACACAAAAAACAACCCATTGCTTCATTCCCTTGAAGAACAGCTGGAAGCTACCAACACAAAGAAAATGAAAGAACAATAGAAAGGCATAAATGGTAAAATCTTATCTACGATCATTAACCTTCCTTGACACTTTCGTCATTGCCATATGCATGACGTTCTCTAATACATGTTTTGTCAAACCAGTTGCTATTAGACTTTGAAGACCAAATGAAGATTCCGCCCCTGAGGGCCTTCATAGGAGAACTAACTAGTGAGGTCACAAGGTTGAGGTAAGTCAATAGTCATTTTAGGTGTGCCTTTTTGCGAAGATGAGATAAATTGAGGATGATAATTTGCCAAGTTGTAATGGTAAATACGGGAACGATGCAGAAGGGGAGATAGGGAAGCAATTTCTACACCTTCCCATTTTCCTACCAAAATTACCTGGTCGGTTTTATTTCTTATCTGGGAAGCCAATCGCAACAGAAGGTATTCATCCGTATATTTCTGTATTAATTTATGAGATTTTTCGTCAGGCATGAGGATGGTTTGGGCGAATCGTGGCTTCTGTGTAATGTTATAGGTAGGACGGATATATTGAGATACAAGGAAAAGGCTCGGCAAATGTATTTAGAGGTACAGGCCGAGATAAAGAAATCCATTGCTTATTTGAAGGGGAAGAGAGAGAAGGATCCCTATAGGGACTTTTTGGCTCGTTTAGTTTATCAGGGCTTTTATGGCTTCAACTCTCAAGTCCCAACTTTTGAAATTTGATCATTCATTTTCCAGAGTTGATCTTTAAGGTATTGCTATATTATCTTAATATAAGTGTTTCTTATTAGATCCAACTTCTAAATTTGTTTGTTTGTTTGTTTGTTTGTTATTTGGAGATGATCTTTTAAGCAGTTAGTTTCATTAATGTATTATTGTCATTTTTATTTGCACAACTTTATCTTCTTACATTTTACGCCATAAAGTCCCATACTAAAGACATGTCGAGGATCTGTGAAACAGATTGTAAGCTCTTAAAAAGCATACAATAAAATGTTTGAACTTATAAAATGTCATAGTGATTGGTTGATTCTTTGAAAAAGGGTTTATAAGATCTCAAAATGAAATTTTAAAATCTTATAAACTCCATGAGCTTATGAAATCTTTTAAATAAATTTTGAAAGTATATAGAATACTGCAAGAATATTTTGATAGAGTTTTTCAAACAAGAGCTTACAAACTCCTAAAACGAAGTGTTAGGATTTCATAAATTCTTCGTAAACAAATAAGAAATTTCTAATTTATTTTTAAGACCTTAAATACTACTTTTAATTTTAATAATATTATTACAAAATAGTTATTGCTGATATTTTATAAACTCTAATTTATTTATTTTTTTAAGCACTTCAAGCATTCATTTATAATTATTTTTTAAAAAGGAGTTGACGTATCAACTTGAAAACATCTTATAAAATTTTCTAAATAAATTTACCCAAACACCTGAGTTTCGCTTTTTTAAGTCAAACATGTTATCATACAGGACAACACTTGCAAATTTCAGCCCATTACGTGGACCGCCCTGACAATCCATCCATAAATCCATCCCGTTTCCAACAAAAACATATGACCAACACTGCCTACACATGAATCTTAAGACTCATCAAAGTAAAAAGAAAATAAAAGGAAAACTGAGCTGGTTTTCTTTCATGATACTCATTTGCATAAATTCAGCAGCTTTACCCTTTGTTGAAACAAAACTTATAGACCAAATCTTTGGGGAAGTGGATGTAGTTATCCATATACATACCCATACAACAAAGAAACAACGAAGTTTCTTTTTCATCCTAAGTTTCTTTAGCGATATCACCATCTATTCTTTCAGAAGTCCACCATCTAAATAAATCCATTGCTCATACAATAATACAAATATAATTCAGAAGTGGAAAATGATACATATAACACTGATTAGCATCTCCAATCAGTTCTTGTTGTGTACATCTTTATTTACAGCCGAAAAGTAAGACTGATATATAAAGCATGAACTTTGTCCCCTGGGACTGCCCTCCACTCTTCATATCTTAACTAAAGTTCACAAAAAAGTTCATAGGATTCAAAGTTCTCATATGGAATCAAATAGATAAACTAGGATATAGTGGAATAACTGGCCCTCAGTTTTAATCATACATGTGTTTCTTTTTTTCTTTTTTCAGGACCAGACTAATACGTTATGATATAGAAGAAAACCATATAAAATTTTAGAACACAAACTACTGCTGAACGAACGGATACAACATGAGGTGCTGAACGAACAGATACAAAATGAGGCGATTAAGTTCAATCAATTTCATATTTCATTTTCAACTATACATTCCATAGAATAAGCTATTAAAGGGCAAACTCCATTTTCAGTTTCCTTACTTTTCCTGCATACTTTTGTATTAGAGCATCTCCGACAAACCTTACCATGAGTATATAGAAGACAATTCAGGTCAAATTTAAGTTCACCTGGAATCCAATGATTGAGATGGAGATAGGTCTTTTTGACATCCGCAACAGCTGGTACCCAACCCAGAGTCTTAGCTATCTGAAAAACCTGTAAAAGTGATGGGCGTATTTACCAATTTAATTAGATAAGCAGATTGAGAAAGATGCAAGACCTTAGGGTTGTTTCCAAGAAACCTATAAACAGATAAAGTACCCACATGAGTGTCCACAGGGAAATCATCATGTTGCAATTGAAACATCAAGACACATGATACCTGCCAACAATTTCAAAACAATTAAATAAAGTAAATTTTGCAAGATTGTATTGAGCAACATATCAATCTACTTGTATACATCATGATTGTGGAAAAGTGATGTGTTTTCCACTTAATGGTAACTTAAGAAGTATCACTATTCATCCATCAATAACACGCGTACATTTAGTACCTCAACAATCTAAAGTACTACCTAGAGAGTTGCTTTACCAATGAAGTAGACTCGTGGGCATTTAGAGCATGAGCTTATAAATTCTTCAAAACATTTTATAAGATGCTTGGGAGGTTATAAGATGTTATAAAGTTTCGGTAAATTTTTTGAAAAAAGATCTTATAAACTCCCAAACTAGGATGTTAGGGTCTTACAAACATTTCTAAAAAAAGTAAGACTTTTTTAAGTTATTGTTAAGATATTAACAACCTTTAGCAATTTTAATCGTGTCAATTACAAAATTGTCATTACTTGTATCTTATAAACTCCAAAATCTTATTTTAGCCAAACATTTTAAGAGTTTATTTTTGTAATAACATCTAGTATCTTATGAGTTCCAAAACGTCTTACAAGATATAAGAGCTTACAAGATGTTTTACATAAGTTTAGCCAAACACCCTCTTGTTTCAAAATGCATAACATCTCTAACAATTTAACTTGTCAACTCTACTAAGCCTTGTCCAATGTTCACCCAGGCATATGACATGGATCTTCTAGTTCTATCCCACATTCCCACTAACCAAGGGTTACCTCCAAAATAAATAGACATTTTTTGGATCCTTTTAATTACAATATGTTGTGGAACTTTGCGTAGCCCTCTTTCTCTAGGATTCCAGCAATGCCTATAATCCTGTCAATTTTCCATACAGTGCACTAAATGGTCTATGATCTTCAAGGGCACAATGATCTCGAACAATCTACAATAATCATTCTAGTTTTGCAGAGATTTTACAATGTCCACTTATTCCTTCAAGATAAACTTCTGCCAAATGCTCAGGCATTAAACTAGAAGTCCCCACCTGGAGTTACGTATAACCTACACCCCACCCCCCCCTCACCCAAAAAAAAAACCAAAAAAAAAGACCCCAAAACAAAAAGAAATAGACGAAAGAAATAAAGAAAAGCAGTAAAGGACTTCAATGGACAACTCGGACTTTTATCCTGATTTACCTACGAAGGTTTTGAACAAATAAACAAGAATCACAACACCAAAAAGAAAACAACTCTGCTAGTTACTCCTAGTCCTGTTGTTAGTTTGTCAATGATTGTACAATTTTCTCCTTTTGCTACTTACAAGGTAGAAACAAAATCAAGAAGAGAAAGAGCTCCCCCCCCTCTCCTTCTCAAAATGGAAAAATAATATCCTTGGCTAGTCTACTCTTCCCAAGTCCCTACACAAGTCAGTAAGGAAAATATTTCAATGCAGCCTACAAGAAAAATCAAAGATCAAGAATAAAAACATGCAGAAAAGATTACCTAGGGTAATTAGTTATAGTTGATAAAGCTAAACCAGAGTGTTTGATGATGTCAATCTAAAAATGCAAGAAAATTAGTACCTATATCAGAATATTTTTCAGAACTAGCCTAAAGGAAAGCCTATTTGGACCATATACTTCCTGATGAGCCCTTCTAAAAGGCATATGGTGAACTTCTTTAATATACTTGTCCTTAAATTTTAGTGGTAACAATGCAATCAAAGTGACTGAGATAGACCTCTTCATTTGAAACAACTGCTGTTTGCCTATGGAAATGGAGGAGAGGCATGCATATTAAATCACACAAATGCTGGATCTAAATCACATCAATGTGGAGTACTCAAAGGTTTTGTGGCTAGAAGGATTCACATAGTCTCTTAAATAATTTTCAGCCCTTTAGCACTAAGTAGAGTAGTTTCCCCTCCAGCATCTCGACGCAACAGAAACTACTGTTCACTGTCATTCACATGGAGTTGCAGAAACTTAATCACTAAAATCATCAAAACTCAATCTTATTGCTTTCAGAAAGGTAATATTTGTTAGCAGAAAATTACCGTCTTGGGACCAATTCCTTTGAAAAGGGAGAGCTCTGCCTTAACCTCCTCAATTGACAATTCTCTTAAGTACTCCATGCACAGCTTCCCTTTTCTTTCAAGCAAGCAGCTCAACAAATTCTTTATACAAGAAGACTTTGCTGGAGCTAGACCTCCACATCTTATAGCATCCTCAATGCACTTGGGCTCAGCTGCAAGAACCTTCAACATATGCAGGTCCATGGATGAAAAAAATACCAAAAGTTATAGAAAATGGGGGCCAACTAACAGATAATAATGAATAAGAAACAAAATACATCTTTCAAGATAATTATTACTATCTAGTTAACATACAAGTCACAAAATTTACATTATAAGATCAAAAACTGAAGGAACTTACAGAGCATTATTTTCTGATTTGACCAAAGAGGTCACCCATGAAGAACCAATTAATAAACCAAAAGTAAATATGAGAGCATTCAGTCTGTTTAATAGACAACACTCACAAAACATTTCTAGTCAATCAATTTCCACACATGAAAGATCACAGCTCCAAAAGGAAGACACGTGAAATGCATCTTCCAGAATCAACAGTTACCAGATAGATTATTCATATTTCATCACTGCACAAAGCCACAAATGTAACTCCAAGAACATAGCGAAAGCTTCTAACTTCACACATTGCACATACTCATAAATGCAACTTCAAGGACATAATTAGAGCTCCAACTTTCAGACATTGCACAAATCCGTAAGCGTAACTTCAAGAACATAGTTGAAGGTTCTAAATTGACATAATTCACTGTACCCTATAAAGCACAAACTATCAAAATCAACTCAAAAGCGAAGAAAAATAAAAGAACTAAGTGACAAGTCAGCAGAAAAAATGCTTACATACATCTTGCCAAGTAGGAAAAGCACTTTTAAGTGAAGCAAAAGCCCTTTCAGAATTAAGCTCAGTAGTATTCTGGGACAGTATGGTTTTCACTAGACCATCCAAAACACTCTCTTTTTCATCAACTTCTCCGTCATTTATCAGAGGCTCGAACTCGGCAGAATGTTGGACTTGAGATTTTGTTTTCAATCTTTGGTTGCGGTATTTGATGAATTCTTGGGGGAAACCGTAGAGGGACAGGAGGTCGTCTCGCACGGAGCGACATTCTTCAGGGGTGGGCCGAGGATAGTCTGGAAATGGACTTTGGACGGTGGTGCAGCCGCTGCTTCCGGTGGTCTTGGGTGATTTGGCAGAGGATTGCACGGGGGGTTGCTTTCTTTTGCGGGTTCCCTGCATTTTGTGTTTGTGGAATGGGGGTTGGGAGGCTGTGAAGACCGAAGAGGATTCCAATTCGTGACACTGAACCGAAGAGATATTTGGGACTCCTGAAATGTTTTATTCTTTAAAGAAGACTAGAAATTTTGCTAATATGAATCATTCACTCACTTCGTTTGGTTTAATGATTTTGATAGCAAGAGAAAAATATGAAGGAAAAGAAAAATAAAATTTGTTTGTTTGAATAAAAAAATAGGAAATAAATGAAAAAGTTGGAGGTGATGAGGGTGTTGAAGGAGGACAGCTGCTACATAAGCCTTTTCTCTCATTTTTCTTACCAATTTGGAGAAATGATTTCTCTCTAATTTTATTATATATTTTAAATTTTTTTTTCTATAATGTTTTCCTTATCAAACAAACAATAAAAATATTTTTCTTTTTTTCCTTTCTTCCATCATAATCCTTATACTAAACACAATTCTTAAATACTAAATTGTATATTTTTGAGTTTTTTTAATATAAATTATTGTAGGGATTTTTAATTTTTGCAAGAGAATCCAATTAAATTGCATTGACAAATAGACTTATACATATATGTGCCTAATTTTGCACACATGTGCATGTGTGTGTGGGTCCACAATTATTTAAAAATTAAATTTGAGAATGTAAATAACAAATATTAGAAGAAACTATTATACCATATAGTAAGGAGTAGAAAAATTATATATTGAAATAGAAAGTTACAAAAATTAATGTAAAAATTATATATATTAATATACTCATATATAGTTTTGGAATATTTATCAAAATTAGATATGAAGATACAAAGGATGAGAAAATATAATTTTTTTATGTTAATATTAAATAAATTATGATAGAATATTATATGTTTATATATATATATATGTTGACATAGGTAAAGGAATAAAAATTAATAATATAACAAAGAGATACAAAAATTATATATTAATATAGGAAGTTACAAATATTAATAGAGAAAGTGAAACTTATATTATAAACGAGAAATATATACTTATGGAACATATTTACATGGTAAATTTGAACAACACTAACTTATTCACATTATTACTACATGAAAAATATACTTAAAATATAATTGGACATTGTTTTACTTTAGATATATTAGCTTTTGTGACTTATAAAGATGCATGTGACTTCAATTAGGATGCATAAAAGATTTGTCATATTTAATTTTATTTTTTTTGGATTTTAAAAAATCAATCGATTAACTGATGCGGCATTTCGAAGTATGTTCAATTTGAAATTTTTTGTCTTGTTGGTAAAATCCCACCTAACATGGCTTCTCACGTAATGTTTCTAACAATGATATTCTCTATAGGTTTAGCTCGTATCCTCAACTTGGAAGGATGGTCAATGAGAAAGACAGTTATGAATAAAGGGAGAAAGGATGTGGGTTGAATCCTGCAACTAGGGAACAAACGTCAGGCTAGTCGAGAAGATCCTTAGCTAAGATCCTCTAATGCTTAAGTTAGTATATGCTCAACTAGAAAGCAATTTGGCAGAGTAACGGCTTAGAAAAAGTGGAAAAACATACCTTTATTTTTGAGAGTGAGGTATTTATAGTGCCTAGCGAGATATAGAAAAGATAGCTTTTCTCCCTAATATGGATTAGTTTTTCTCCTCTCTGTATAGGGGTATTATATGTCCTTTTGATCTAGTTTGCCCTCATGCTTATGACCAGATGATAAGAAGTAGCGTCTTTATTATCATTAATGTGGAGGTGATAGGTTGACATGGCCATTAAATGCAGACATGATGGCAGTTGTCAGCCACATTAAATGCAGACATGATTGGTGGTAGGCGTTGTACTTAACACCCCTATGGCTAGAAACTTACCTCATCATGCATGTTGCTTGACCTAGGTTGGTTAGTGAGACTCGACCAGCTTTTCATAGTTCTTGTTGAACTTTTTGTGAGGTCGATTTAATTTATGTGTGTTCTGACCTGAGTGGAGTTGCTTGGGCCTGAGTTATGGCTTGGACATTTATTAGGCTTGTGGGCTATACCTATATCAAGAGCCCCCTACTCTATAGTTCAATCAGCCTCATGGAGAGTTAGAGTAAAGAGTAGCTTACTTCTCATTTTGGGTGCTTATCAATCTCCTAATTTGGATGTCGACCAAAAGCTTAGAGGCTAGAACTATTTTTGGGCAATTACCTTAACAATTATGTGTGATGACCGGCAGTTGTGCATTAATTAGCCAGTAGCCAGTAAATTTAACTAGTTGATGTGCTGGGCCTAGACTATAAATAATGCTTTTGACTACCCATTTACCATTTTTACCATATCGTTGAGAGGTCGAGCTCAAGCATTTTTATCGAATTCTACATATTCTCATGCATAGTTTCTACTTCATCTTTTTTCTCCTTTATTTTAGTTCATTTATTTTGTTTTGTCTTATTATTTTTGCAATTGTTGAAATAGCTAGGTTAGTCGAGGAGGATAGAGTTAAATCTTTTGATTCTATGGTGACTCGATCATCAAGACTTCAATGAGTGAAGGTGGTGATACTTCTAAGACATCAAGTTTTGAGCCCTTTTAGTGGGTCTGAGGGGGTGGATGTCGGTGAAATGAAGGTAGAGGTCGATGAGAGAGTTGGATTTTCTAATCCTAGGGTTGATGAGATGGGGTCCTTAATGCTTAGAGTTGATGAGGCGGGACTTTCTAGGGAGGTTGACCCGTCCCCACCCTTGAGGAGGAGATTATTTATGACTGCGCACTATAGTGAGATTATTCTAAAATAACTTTAGATGATTGGCAGTCCATTATAGGAAAATATTATAGCCCTAATGAATTTAAGTTGATTAAATCTGGTGTAGGGATAGGATGAATGCATCTCCAGATAGGTGTATATGCATTTTCTAGGATCTCTTGAAATGTGGGCCTAAGTTTTCAATTATTCAACTTATAGTTGACTTGCTGGCGTGGCTTTGTGTTTGTATCACTCAGCGTTTACCCAATTGTTTCTCAATTCTATGCAACTTTGTTATCTTGATGATGATCCATGATCAATCTTTATCTTTCGTTAATTTTAGCAATCTTTTTTATTTCTCGATGTCTCAAAAGTCATGAAGTGTCGAAGAGTTGGGTTTTTATTATCTAACCTCTCGGCCTTGTAGGAAAAGTTTTGTAACCCTTTTTTTTCTCATAGGCAAGCTTGGAAAAAAAGTATTTCTATGTGCGGGCCCTTAGTGGGGCCAATTTTAATATCCCTTAGGATTAGTGGAGAGGGTGGATTGAAATGCATGGAGATGAAAATCTAACATAGAATAATACTTTCATTCAAGATTTGCTCGAATTTGGTGAGATAGAGGTGTCTGAGTTCATAAGGAAGAAGAATTTGGTGTTGGCAAGACTGTTAACCACCCCATTGAGGTTGCAAGCCAATGCTCATTTAGGTAGAATTAGTCTTTCTGAACGGTTGGTCTTTGTTTATTTTGGTGATGTTTTTGATTGATATGTTGCTTGTTTGTAAGTTGATCAATCATGAATTGCACACGTTAGTTGGTCATGAGTAGGCAACAAAAAGTGCAAGAATGTAGTGAGGCTACTACTGCTCGTTGGGAGATAGCATCATAAGTTGCTCAATTTGAGTGTGCCTTCTCAATCACTCCATCTCCTGCTGTTCAAAATGTAGTTGAGGTGGATAGTCCTGCTTACCCAAAGAGAAAGGTTGTAGAGGTGCTATGTGATAGATAAATGAAAGGAAAAAGTAGTTGCCTTCAATGCGACTGCTTATGAGATGCTCTCCAATGAAGTGCTATGCCATTTGCTTGAATTCCTCAAACTGTGCTTTAGATTGAAGATTGAGGTTTCCAATACTATATTAATAATAAGTTTGGGGTAGACAATTGTAAGCTCGCTAGCGATGCTGATAGCTGGCCTCTTTTAGATGGACTAGAAGGCAATGTTCAATTATTTGCAAGTCGACGCACGGAAGGCCTTCATTTACCATGATAACATAGTAAAGTTCTAATGTGAAATCCCTATTTGATTTTGGTTGTATTTTTAATTTGATTTTTTTGCTAAGGTAATTCTTTCACTTGAAGGTTGGCCAATGGGGTTATAATCTCCACCGATAACTCAAGCTCTGTGAGGCTGGATGATTGAGGTTGGAGTAGAGGTATTAGGAGCTAGCTAAAGAGTAGTCTGATTTTTCCAAGACTCATGTCGAATATTTGGAGTTGAGAATTGAGGAGCTGATGAAATAGCTTAAGGAAAAATATCTTGAGTTATTAGCTACTGTTGAGGAAAAGAGTCGGTTGGAAGATCTACTGAAGAGGTTGAGATCTAAGGTCTAGAAGTCCTCTTTATTCGATCAGGCACAAGGTTATGAGAGCTGTCTTTATTACACTCGGGGTAAGTTTTTCAAAGTGATGCCCGACATTTGAAAAAAGATCGTGCATCAATTCATGTTGGGCCCCCATCTTCACTAACGCTAGTGTGGTGTTTAGCATGGATGATGCTAAGGAAGTGTTCGAGAAGGCAATGTAATAATTGGAGTTGTTGGGCTATCAAATTTGGGAAAAGGACAAAGCTTGCTTTAATGTACTAAAAAATGAACAACTTGCAGATTATGATGGGAATACTTGTGTTGAAGAGGTCAAGGTTCTGACTCATCCTAAGGCTTTTGAGGTGGGAAAATAATTTGAGTTTTTTAGTGATTTTTCTCTCAACATCAAGAATAATGAAGTAGAAGTCGCGCAATACTTCCCTGCTATTGAATGTTTATTTTCGGGCGAAGAGGCTGGCCTTTCTCATTCGATAGAGATAGTCCCCTCAGGCCTGACCAAGAGGTTAAAGGGCTACTATAGATCATTGTTATTGACTTGATAGATGAGATTGATAAGGCCATGGACAAGGTTACGATTGAAGCTATTACTCGGAGAGGCCAAGGAAAGGGAGCACTATTTAGCTAAAGAAATTTACTAGAATTTTTATTTTATTTTTTGGTGGATATTAATTTTTATTTTAATAATAAAATGCCTTAATGGGTGCTTAAATAATTTTCATTTTATTCTTTTCAATACTAAATATTTTTATGATTTAAATTTCAATTATAACTGTGTTTCTTGTCGATTTCACATATTGACATTTACCTTGATCATTTGCGCATTAAGTCACTATAATATTTTTATGATTATATGGATGACCTTTTGAGGTCAATATATCTCTTGTCAAGTGGTTTGAAGCCAACTTCATTACCAACACTAGGTTGGACTTGAATTTTTTGTTCTTTATTGATTATGTGGCTATAAGGTTGACACATGTTTACATTTTCATTGATTGGTTTGAAACCAACTTAATTATGCAACTTTAAGGGTACTAGTTCTCATGATACTTTATGTCAATTTATCATTACTAGATGATTTGATGAGAAATCAAGTTCTCTTAAGAAAATTATAATTGCACATTTTTCGAGAAGATTGGATCTCAGGAAACTTTAAGACGGTTGAATGAGATTACAAGATCTCATTTTACACATAGAAATTTTCAAGTTTATAGCATTCCATGGTTGAGGTAACTTATTCCTGTCGATATCTACTATCCTGTAAGAGTTATTTTTGGCCTATTTGATGATTAAGTATGGACTTTCCTAATTGGGGTCAAGCTTTTCAATGGGGCTTGATACTTCTACTTTTTTAAGGACAAGGTCACCAACTTAGATGCTTCGTAGTTTGATTTTCTTGTCTTAATGTTTAGCTATTATCAATTTGTACCTTTGCATTTTTGTGTATCCCTACTGTTGTAGCTCATTAATGGTTTTGAGGTCAAAATTTCTCCTATCCTCATTTTTGATCGAATTATAGCAAATCACTGGAGTTGTGAATTGTGTCAATTTTGTTAGGATTACTGCTTTTGAGCCTTAGACTAGACTGTAGCGATTGTGACCTATTTGCAGTTCATAGAATAGCCCATAACACTCTTGGGAGGTCATTTTCCTAATTGTCTTTAGATTTTTCCAACTTGGTTTTGATATGATCTAAGATGATTCAATTGGTGATTTCTATTTGCCCATTTGTTTGTGAGTTACCAACCGACGTAAAGTATTATCATATTCCAAGACTTTTGCACGAATTACTCATGCTTTTGCCTTGGAATTAGGTCATATTATTTGATATTAGCACGTTTGGCAAACCAAAATGGTAGATGATATTTTTCCATAAAAAGCCTTTTATTGCTGCATCTGTTATCTTCAAAACTACTTTTACTTTGACCCACTTAGTAAAGTATTCGACTGCTACTATCATGTACTTGCTTTGACCTGTGGCTTTTGTAAATGAGCCTATTATGTCTATTCCTCACTGGTTGAATGGTCATGTAATCAATAACAGTAGGGAGGTCGATGCACTTTGCTATAAAATTAGCTAATACTTGTGCTTTAATAGTTATTGGGGCTAGAACCTAATATCAAATTCTCCTAACTTGATAACTTATTTGGTTAATCTCCCAGACATGTTTGATTTAGGTAGTATGTGCTTTAAGAGCTAGTTTGTCAGAACAACAATAAAGTGTGATGAAAGTAAGGTCTTAATTTTCTTGTTACTGCAATCAAGGCAAGGGCAAACTTTTCAATCTCTAGATAATTGTGTTCAGGACCTTGCAAAGCTTTACTGATGTACTATATAGGTCAACGTGTGTCATGTTGTGCAGACATTGGAATTGAATTGATTGCTGCTATTGAAACTGCTAAATTCAAGTAAAGGACCTCCCCAACTGTAGGTTTGGTGAGCATATGTGGTGTGGATAGATATTGCTGTAAGTTAACTAAGGCCTAGTCACATTCTTTTGTCCACTGAAACTTTCTAACACTACTGAGAATTTTGAATAATGATAAACTTTTGTTTGTCAGCTATGCAATGAATCAACCCAAAGCTATGATTCTTCTGATTGGTCTTTGGGTGTCTCTAACCATCTTGGATAGAGTGATATCTTAGAGTGCCTGAATTTTTTATGGGTTTGATTTGATACTCGTTTGGTTGATCATGTAACCCAAGAATTTTTTGCCTCTAATCTCGAATGTGCACTTGTTTGGGTTAAATTTCATCGCAAAAACTCTCAATATTGAGAATGTATGGTCAAGGTCAGCTAAATGGTTCACCTTCTTCTCTGTCTTAACAATCATGTCATCAACATAGACTTTCATTATTTGACTAATCTCATTTTTTAAAATAAAATTCACCAGTCTTTGGTAAATTGCTTCAACATTTTTGAGGTTGAAAGGCATGACAAAAAAATATAAACCATTTGGGACCACAAAAGAGGTTTTGTCTCTATCCTCGGGAACTATGAAAATTTGATAATACCCTTGGAAGGCATCCATCATGCTTAAGAGGTCACACTTTGTTGTTGAATCAACTAATAAATATATTCAAGGCAATGGGCAAAGGTTTTTAAGGTGTGCTTTATTCAAATAAGGGAAATTATTTCACATTCTCCACTTGCCCTCATTCTTAAGGACAAGGACTATATTACATAACCAACTAGGATATTGAATTTGTATAATGTAGCCTACCTCTAAGAGCTTGTTGACCTCTTTCTTAATGATCTGGCATCTTTCTATATTAAACATCCTAGTTTTCTACTTGATTGATTTCAAGGTTGGGTTCGTATTAAGATAGTGCACTACAATAAATTACAATATTTGTAACAAATAAGTTCATTGCCATAACACTGAAATTCGTTACCTAAAATATTGGGAACGAAATTTTTGTTACTTAAGTTTGGTGCCCTAAAGCTCATTGCAAAAAGTTTGGGTAATGAAATTTTAGGTTTGTTGTGAATGATGAATTTATGGCGACAAAACATTTCATCACAAAAAGTTTCATATTAGTGACAAAACAATGTTAGTTACAATATATTTTTATAGCATAATGAAATACTTAGTTATCAAAACGTTGGTAGTTTTGTTACCTTTTATTTTTCGTTACCAATGCATATTATAATAATATTATTTATTTATTTTAGTTTTGTTACAAATTGTTTGTGTAACAAAAAATTTGGTTACAATTAGTTAAATAATATTTTTATTTTAATAAGCTTCTCGTTACTAATAGAATACAAAATTAACAATTTTGTTACAAAAGATATTCAAAATTTTGTTACAATTAGTATATACAACTAAATGTTTCATTACTTATGACTTGTAAGATTAAAATATTTTGTTATGAATAAGCAATGAATTGGTTACAAATAATTAATTTCTTAATTAAGATTGAGTAATTATATGTTACAAATTGGTAAACAATTTGTTATGAATAAGTGAAATAATTCATTATGGGTACATCAAATTAGTTTGTTACGATTAAGAAAAGTGACCAAAAAATTTTGTTACCAATAAAATTGGTTTTGTAAAAATATAATTTCATTACAGAAAGTGTTTTTTTTTCCTTGTTCAATAGCTAAATTTGGATACAAATTTGTAGAAAAAATTAATATGTGAACAATATAACTTCCCAAATATAAATAATTCAAAGTTATTCCTCCAGTAAACAAAAGAGCAATCACATCGACCCATCCATAGACATAAAACTAGCCACATCCATCCATTGGTAGGCATAAATATCATTTCAAAATATTAATCCCAAACTCAAGGTAGCTACCAAAGCCATGATAACCAAATGGGTATATGAGTCAAACAAAAGTGTTAAATTTTGAAGAAGTATTATCATTTAAGCGACAAAAAAAATCTACAAAACATCTTCCTTAATCCTTGTCAACTTCATCAAAAAATGAACTACTTCCAACAACATGCAAAAAATGATTGCACGACACACTGTGAAATGAAGAACATCAAATTAGATATTATATATGTTTAACCAATCAGTATACATCTGTTTTTTCTTAGATTGGATAAGTATCATACATAGGAAAAATAAAGGTTTAATATAACGTCAAAAAAATATGCAAAAATTAATAGCATAATTTATAGGAGGAAGTTGCAATACCTAATAAAATATTTGTACGATACCATCTCTTGTCCACCATAAACTACACAAAATATCATAGAAGATAATATTGAACATAAAAAGATATTTCATTTAATTCGTCAACTATATTACCAAATGAGTCAGATTGTTTCTAATAACATGACTTTAAATGGAAAAGCCCATAACAATCTCCAAACTAAAAGTTCTCCCAATTATTTACATATATGAGAACTCACATATTGAAATAAAGCAATGTAAAATTCTGAAAATTATAATTCTTGTAACGTAAGTAAACTCAGCTAATCAAATAAAACAACAATATAAGGCCTCAATGTTCATAACTCTAAATTTATTATTCTTAATTTTGACTACATATATCACAAAATTTCATAGGTGCAAAATTCAAGTAAAATCATATTACATCATAAGGACATACTTACCTTCAAGTAAGTTTGTCTTGCAATGCTAGCAAGAGTTGTTTTAGCTTAGTCTGACTGTCTTTTAGGCTTGTTGTTTTTGTGGCTGTTTGTTGGTATTGCTCTTGTTGAGTTTTGATGAGATCTAATGCATTGTCTAAGTTATTTTCAACTTTGCTCAATTTTTCCTTCACTACTTGAAGTATCATCTTCTTACTACCTTTAAATAGTACAACTCCATGACCAATGCCTCTCTCATATCCTATTCGTGTGTGCAATGAATTCGTAATAATGTCCCTCTCAGAAAGTTCTTGGACTCTTTCCTCTAGTGCGTCATCCCTCCTTCTTCTCATTTCGTTCTGTCACGAGTATAAATATATATATATATATATGTATAAGTACATCCTTAACTTACATGTTTGTTCACAGTTGTAGCATTTACATACTCTTCGCTACATTTCTTTATATGAGTAGCTCCAAAATTATCCATTGCGCTTTGATTTTCCTTTGCAATTATAAGTAGAAGTTTTAGTATAGAATTTTGTATAATGACAAGAGAAAATATAAACAAAAAAAATTAAAATGTTATCTTACCATTTCCATTAATTGTACAGTGAATGATTTAGAACCTGATGTATGAGAGAATGCCATATGTGCTCTATTTCTTACATTGATCCTCAACCTTTCTTGCATTTACATATAATTATATGAAGATGTAGAAAAACAAATTTGTATCAATTTCAACTTGATATATTTTAAAGTGCGCCTTGGTTGAGAGCCCAAACATAGAAAATTTTAGCTTCAAATCGAAAGCTAAATCTCAATTTGAAGGCCAAATTGGCGAACCTAAAAGTCACCACACTTGGGTTAGTTTTAGCTGAAAATTGCCCTTAAAACTACCCTCAGTTTCAGCTTAAAGTTGAGTTGAAAATTGGTTTAGTTTAAGGTCAATTTTACCTTGACCCTACACTTTAATGTCATCCTAAAACTGAGGTGAAACTAGATAGAGTTTCAGCTAAGTTTCAAGCTAAAAGTAGGATTACTTTCATGTTGAAATAAGGCTTGAATTGGTCTTGATTACATGCAACAAATAATTATATGAAATAACCAACAAAATTAATCCAACATTTGTCCCATCCACTTACAAAAATAAAATGCATTCACATCCAATTAACAGAAAATAATAAAAATTATGCAACAAATAATTACATAAAGTAACCAATAAAAGAAAACTAACATTTATCCAAGCTGCTTTCCAAAAAATTAAATATACTAGCATCCAAGAAAAGAAAACTAAAAGACATTTTCAACAAAAATTGCATCAAACAACAATAAAACTAAACCAACATTTAGAATTCAGGCATTTATCCCATTTACTTATAAAAATGGTATACACTAACATCCAAAATATAAAAAAAAATCTTAACAAAATCTTAGTAGCTAAAGAGAAAAGGTAATTATTCATCATCGATATGCAATAAATATAAACCCCAATACTGCCAACAATAGTTATTATGTAACCAATTACCTAAAACTTAGCATCTCCAAAGACATCACATAATCCCCACCATTTGTCTTTGGTGTAACATCTCATCTCGAGATAGCACCCAAGTTAGGACGCACTCAGTTCAGTCCTAAAATACAAATCAACCTAAAGGAATACAATTTATACCATTCCCAAAAGATCAATAAAAGTCATTACAGTCAATAGGCCCATCAAAAAGTTTTTCTGAAAATTATCAAAGATAACAACAGCCTTCAACTTAGTAACCACAACAAAAGTACTATGCACATAACATCAGGGATCCCACATCATTTATCAAAATTGTGCACATATTGCCGATATTTAATCCTGACTTAACATATTTCAATACCTCACCAGTTTAGACATGACAAATCAAAATATCTCTAAACATAAAACATAACATTTCAATGAAACCTGTAAACCCGTATACCACTTGATCTAATACAAAACAGGTTTCCCTTCAGTTGGAGCCAAGAATCCATATCTTTCATTCAACCCTATCTAAGAAAACAAGGAATAACAAGGAATGAGAGTTTTAAGGACTTAGGGAAGAAAAGGGAAAAATATAATATCTAAAAGAAAGGTTTGTGAAATATGATTTTCAATAAAGAGCTTGATAATAACAAGGAGTTTAGTGAAATCAATAATGTGTGCATAGTTAGCATGAAATCAATTTTAGTAAGTTATTGGTCATTTCCATTTTGCTTAAGCACTTAGCCTGGTGGGTAATAGCTTGTTTTATGGCATGGTTGACTGCATGCCAAATCTCTACACTCATAGTATGTTGTTTCCAGCTACATGTAAGCTAAGATTGTAAGTGGGTACTAGCCAAAAAGACTTGTGTTCATTGGTTGATTTTGCATGGTCATTTTTCAAACCTAGCCCTTAGGCCCATTTCCCTTTGTCGCATCCCTCTAGGTGATATCCTATTGGAATAATGCCCTGCAAACCAATGCGATTGGCTTTGTACAAACTATTACCTTGTAAAATAATCTTCATTGAATGATATTCTCTATACGGCTACCTTTATCTTATGCTCTATTATACTTTACTTGCATTTGGATGAAGCCCTTAGATCACCTAAGACTGCAGGACTTGATTTGGTGACCATAGAATAAATCTCATATGGTGGTGACCTTAAAACTTTCAAGTTATAGGATCTTATGAGATGGGGCATCTAAGAACCGGATAGGCTTGTACTAATGATGCATAAATCCAAGGATTGGAGATTGCTCCATTCTATGAGCAACTATATGAGATTTAGGTGTATGTCAGTAGGTACTTGTTAGAGAACAAGGCACTGAAGACCTATCAAAGAATCCACTAGATAGCCAAAGTGGCAAGTTGGTAGTGGCTAATTCTTCTACTTACACTAGTATATATTATTAGTCCTTTGACCTAAGGATGTATGGTAATCTTGTGTTCGGTCCTCATGCTTTGACTCATCTTTAACCACTTAGGTGGTCTTTCAGGTTGAGATTGGGTATGAGCTGCTTGGCATGGAGGTTTGTGAGACTAAGATAGAGTCTAACTCCTCGTTATTATGTAGGACGAGTACATCTCTTCTGTGTTCTATAATGATTGATTCCAAGAAATCTTTGCGCAAGGTGGTGTGATAATTTGGAAAAAGAGTTTTCCAAAGGTGAGATTACATAAATGGATTTGAACATTGAGAATAGAGACATAGTATCGAGCTAATGGGGAGTCAACAAATATCTTGCCTTAGGACTCTTTCGGGAGATAGGAGATAGAAGGACCATATTTGTGAAGGGGATATGATCCTCCGCCTTGGAAATGGAGCAAACGTTGCAGCCGAGGTCCAAGGCATAGTAACACTAGACTTAGAAAATTCTTGTATTGTACTTGATCCATTTTACTATGTAACTAATCTTGTTAAGAGCATTATTTCAATTCTTATTTTGGATAATGAAGGATTCGATTTTTCAATATCAAATGGAAAGTTGAAAGCATTAAGGAATGGTTTCTTAATTGTACAAGGTACATTAGTTAATGGATTATACATGCTTGATTTTCTCACTCCTCTAATGCATGCTCAAATGAATAAAAGGAAGCAAGAAATCCAAGAAGATGCCATTCTGTAGCATGCAAGACTTGGCTATATCTCTAAAAATAGAATGAGCAAGTTGGAAGCTCTCGAAGTACTAAACGTTAGTGGCATTAAGGACCTTCCCACTTATGAATCTTGTTTAAAGAAAACCGATGACCATAGTCAGTACAGACATGTGTATCTTAGGAAGTACAAGTTTGAGGCCTTTGAAAAGTTCAAAGAGTATAAGAATAAAATAGAAAAGCAGAAAGGACTTAGTATTAAAGCCCTTTGATCGGATCGAGGGGAGGAATACTTAAGTACTGAATTCTTATTATCTTAAAGAGAATGGGATTTTCTCTCAATGTACTCCACCTAATACACCCTAACTTAATAGAGTAGCCAAGAGGAGAGACCATACCTTGTTAGACACGATATGTTCCATGATGAGTTTTTTTGATGTATCCATATCTTTTTGGGGATACGCCTTAGAAATGGCTATGAGGCTACTAAATATAGTACCTTCAAAGTCAATGCCAAAAATACCATATGAGATATGGCATGGCAAAGTACTCTCTTGCCCCTGTCTAAAGGTTTGGGGATCTCTAGCCTATGTGAGATGTACAATAGGGGATAAATTGGATAGTAGATTCACTTTGTTCAACTTTATGGGATACCCAAGAGAGTCTATAAGCTATTACTTTTATGATCCCTTGAAACAAAAGGTATTTATCTTGAGGAATGCCCACTTTTTGGAAAAGAAATTTTTATTGGATAGAAAAGGCATTATCATTGAGTTTGATGAAATTCAAGATGATCAAGAAATCCCACAAGTGGTGGAAACAGCAGAATTGCATAAACCTAGTACACAACTTTTAAAAAGGTTGGATAGGATCAAGAAGTAACCTGAAAGGTTTAGATTTCTTCATGAGATGGGTTAATTGGATAAGGATTCAAAGACCTATAAGGAAGTTATGTCGAACATAAATTCGGGATGTTAGCTTGATGCCATGAGATTTGAAATGGAGTTCATGTACTCAAACAAAGTATGGACTTTGGTAGATCTACCAAAAGAAATAGTTTCTGTTGGTTGCAAGTGGATCTATAAGCGGAAGCTCGGGGTAGATGGAGAAGTATCGACTTTTAAAGTACGACTAGTGTGAAACGGTTACATGCAAAGACCCGATATCAATTTCAAGGAAACCTTTTCACTGGTTGTTATGCCTAAGTCCATTCAAATCTTACTAGCCACAGCTACATATTATGACTATGAGATATGGCAAATCAATGTAAAAATAGCTTTCCTCAATGGTGACATTGAAGAAGAAATTTAAATGGAGCAACCATAAGATTTTATATTCGAAGGGAGTGAGCAAAAGGATGCTCCACAAGTCCATTTATGGACTTAAATAAGCATCCCAAAGTTGGAACACATGTTTTGATAAAACAGTCAAATTGTTTGGCTTTGTCAAAAATATACATGAGCCATGTGTGTATAAGAAGACTAGCGGGAGTTTAGTATAGTTTATTGTGCTTTATGTCGATGACATCCTGCCTATTGGGAATGAGGTAGGAATGTTAGAGTACACATAAGCATGGTTATCTACACAATTCTCTATAAAGGATTTAAGAGAAGCATCCTACATTTTGGCAATACATATCTATAGAGATAGATTAAGGTGGATGCTGGGGCTTTCCCAAACCCCGTACATTTACAAGATACTAAAGAGATTTAGTATGAAAGAATCTAAGAAAGGATTATTTTCCATGGGACATGGCATTCATCTCTCCAAGTCTATGGTCCCCAAGATTGAGCAGAAGAAATGAAGAATATTCCAAATACCTTATACACCGGCAATATGGAGCACAATATATGCGATTCAATATACAATACCGGATGTGGCACACTCGCTAAATGTTACAAATAAGTTCCAATCTAACCTCAATGAGAGTCACTAGATAGCCATAAAAATGATCCTTAAGTACTTAAGAAGAACTAAGGACTTATTTTTAGTGTACGGTAATGGCGTATTGAAACATGAAGGGTTTTTGGATTCCAATTTTCAATTTGATGTTGATGACCTCAAATCCACTTCTGGATTCATATTTTGCCTCAATGGTGGCATGGTATGTTGGAAAAGGTCTAAGCAAGACACCACGGCTGACTCGACCATAGAGGAAAAATATATTACAGCTTTGGAAGCTGCAAATGAAAGAGTTTGTATGAAAAACTTCATTCAAGAGTTGAATATAGTGCCTAGCATTGCTGAGCCAGTTGTTGTCTTCTGTGATAACAATGAGGCAACAATGCAAGCTAAAGAGCCAAGATCTCATCAGTAATCCAAGTACATATTGAGCTAATATCGTTTGATACAGGAGATCATTAATCAAGGCAACATTCGAGTGGAGAGAGTTTTCTTAGAAGAGAACATAGCAAATCTACTGACAAAACCCCTATCACAAAAGGTCTTTGAAGGACATCTTGAGAAGATGAGTCTTAAGGCCATAGGGCATTAGCTTTAGAGCAAGTAACAGATTATTGAAATAGTACCCTACAGGCCAATGATATTGGTCTTGTACAAACTATTACCTTGTGAAACAATCTTGATAGAATGACATTCTCTATATGGCCACTTTCATCTTTTGCTCTATTATACTTCACTTGCATTTGGATGAAGCCTTTAGATCACCTAAGATTGCAGGAATTGATTTGGTAACCATGGAATAAGTCTCATATGGTTGTGACCTTAAAACATTCAAGTTATAGGATCTTATGAAATGGGGCATCTAAGATATGGATAGGCTTACATTAACGATGCATAAATCCAAGGATTAGAGATTTCTCCATTCCATTAGCAACTATATGAGATACAGGTGCATGTCAGTGGGTGCTTATTAAAGAACAAGGCATTGAAGACCCACTAGAGAATTCATTAGATAGCTAAAGTGGCAAGTCGGTGGTGGCTAGTTCTTCTTCTTACACTAGTGTATATTATTAGTCCTCTGACTTGAAGATTCATGGTAACCTTGTGTTCGGTCCTCATGCTTTGACTCATCCTTAACCACTTAGCGAGTCTTTCAAGTTCAGATTGGATATGAGTTACTTGGTATAGAGGTTTGTGTGATCCAAGATGGAATCCGACTCCTCACTATTATGAAAGGCGAGTACATCTCCTATGTGTTCTATAATGATTGATTTCAAAAATTCCTTGCTTAAGGTGGTGTGACAATTTGAAAAAGGAGTTTTTCAAAGGTGAGGTCATGCATATGGATTCAAACATTGAGAATAGAGACATAGTATTAAGCTTAATGGGGTGTCGATAAATATCTTGCCTTAAGCCTCTTTTGAGAGATAGAAAATGGACAGATTGTATTTGCATGGAATACGTAGAGTGATGATGGTTCTCCAAAATATTTATTTTGGCCAATTAGTTAGGCTCCATGGACTTGAGGTTGGATATCAATCAGGGAGATTGGATACTTTTCAATTAATGAGATTAACTGAATTGAGTCGACTAGTTTAAAAAGAGTTTTAAACAAGAATGAATATAAGATATTTGAAAGTCACAAGGAGTTGTGAGCCCATGTCCAATTAATGGTAGAACCTATAGGGTTAGACATAAAATCTAGTTAGCTTTCTAATTGGCGGAGAGAATTTTCTAAGGAGTTAGAAAAGCGATCTCTTTATCCTAATGAACCAAATTTTGGTGCCAAGTTTGAAGGTCAATTTTAGCTTGATTGATTTAAGTGTTAAATTAATCAACTAATTTAAAGAGTTAAATTAGACCAATAATTAAGGAGTTAATTATTTGATACCAACATGACCATTGATTAATCAAGTTAACTTAAAGAGTTAAGTTAACAATTGAGCTTAAAGAGTTAAGCTAGTTTAACTTAAAGAGTTAAGTCAAAGAATGATTAATTAAATTAAAGAGTTTAATTTGATTAATTAGGAGGAATGCATTTGTGGAGGGCAAACTCAAATGATATTTGAGATGTCATCTTAATTAATTTGAAATGAGATTCCAAATGTAATTAACATGCAAATGAAATTTAAATGAAATTTGGATTCCTTTTACCACTTAAGCACCCCTTAGCCACTCCCCCCTTCATGGAATGTGTGATGCCATCTTGACGTCACACAAATTCATATCTATATATAGATATAGTGAGGGAGTCAACCAGAGAGAGGTTTAGATGTGCTAAAAGGTGTGAAGGATTAGATTTTTCATTTCTCTCCAAAATAACCCATTTTGCAGGCTAGCATTTCATGAGTTGAAAGATAGGCTTCTTCCTTGCTCTTTCTACCAATTTTTAGCTTCCTCCATTGTCAATTCTCTGGTTCTATTCCAACTTATGAACTAGAGAATTAGAAATTCTCATTAGTGTGTGGACTATTTCAATAGAGGCAAAAAGTGTCCCTTGCTTTGTTGTTGGAGAGCTCTCTGTGTGAGGTCCAACTTTGCAATTTTTGCCAAGATGATCCAGATGGCCAATTGTTTTGAATTTTTTTACTGGAGATTCTCTAAGGTGTTGGATATCTCCAGTATTTTTTTCAAAATTTTTGGAGCTATTTGGTAGGGCAACCGTTGCAATCCTTTTGCAGTGCCATGAACATGTAGATTCTAGAATTAGATAAGTGTTCACTAGTCTCTTCTCGAATTTTCTTTTCAAGGTAATCCTCTATCTTAATTTGAATCTAAGGCACGATTAGATCCTTATTTTTTTTGTAGGCACTAGTTATTTTATGTTTTGAAAATTTGATTTTAGATCCTAGTGCCTATCTTGCTTTCAAATCCACCTATGACGTCCCATTGGTTAGTAACCGCCCATGTCTTCCCATGAGTTAGTATCTGCCCATGACTTCCCATGGGTTAGTATAATGTAATGCCACCAGATAGCAGTTTAATATCAAAATTTTCAAACTCAGGGAACTTCGTAGAGTTCGATCTAAAACAATCATTTCCAGTAAGGATGGTAAAATATTAAGTAATTTCTAATCAAGAGAACCTCATAGGGTTTAATTTAAAATAGTTGTTTTCAATAAAAGATGATAAAATATCAAGTAATTTTCAATCATAAGGACCTCATAGGGTTCAATTTAAATTGGTCATTTTTTTTTATAAAAGATGATAAAATATCAAGCAATTTGAATTAGAATAACCTCACAAGGTTTGATAACTAACAACGATAACAATAATTTGAACATATATCAAATCAGTAGAACCTAACAGATTCAATGATGTCATGGGATAAAACATACAAGTAAAAGTCAATCTTTAGATCCTTCATAGGGGAAATAGTATCTAACAGTGTATGATAATCAAGTTAATACCAAGCCTTACAGGGGTTTATCAATGAAACGATAAGTACAAGAGGTGCCAGATTAGTGGAATCCCTACAAAGCAATAACCCAAAGCAGGAGAAACCCTCATCTCTTGTGATCTCAATACTATTAAGCACCAGCTGTGGCTTATTGATCTGCTAGGTCGACACCCTCGTCAGCTAATCAAAATATCCTTATAATTAGAATCTTGTCCAACTTTAATATTCCTTAACAATTATAAAAATATCATTAATAGTCTAAAATCACTTAAATTTATCCATTTATGCCAGTTTTAAGGTTCAAAGCAATTCAAGTACTCGATACAATAAATTCCCTATTGGCATAATAAATCTTATATCGAATCTCAACTTAATACCAATGAGTCCCAAATAAATATCAATGCTAATTACTCCAAATTATAAGTCTAAGATTTTCTTGATAAATTATTCCCATTTAATCAAACTTAGTCAAATAAGAATATAACCCCAAGTTCATTAATTCGTATCTCAGCCATACATGTTATGTAGAAAGCCCAGTGTATCATAAATTCTCATTTTTCTTCCATTTCACAATCTAATACCATTGGAATACGAAGGTGCAAGAGTTGTAAGTGAAGGATACTGTACAAAGCCCTAATCTCAAAACTAATCTTTACGTTGAATTGTATAATTGAGACCTCAAAATTAGAAATCAATCGTACCACTACGACCACCGTGATAAGTAGGAGTTTTTGTCCCCTGATCGCCACCACTAAAAAATTCCAAAACCACCACCATTCTCTTCCTTTCTTTCTTTTGAATCCTACGGTATGCTTAGTTCTTAGTTTTGAGGCTGGGAAGACCTTTAACTGAAGATCATAGCCATGAAACCATATTTCCGCTGCCGTGGCTAAACCTCCATTTTCAGCTATTGCTGTTGTTCCAATCAGCCATGCAAGGCCATGATTGTATTCCTTATACCTCAAGCTTTTGAAACCTTTACCCAAAAAGCCAATCCAACACCACCTCACCACCGATTGAGCAATATTCGTTGGGGCTTTTATTTGGTTAGCAACTGGGTTTGTGTGTGTCTGTATGTTGAGCTTTCTGGGGTGGTAAGGGTAGTTAATGGAATTGAAAGGTGGTGAACTTGTCGAGAATGGAACTACTGGTGATGGAAAGTGAAGAGAGAAATGAGAGAAATGGTATAGTGATGGTGAAGAAATGGAGAAGATGAATAGTGGGTGGTGAAGGAAATGGTAAGAGCGAAGACACATCTTCACTTCATGCAAATTGTTTTTTAATATAAAATTCAATTTTTAAGAATTGACATTTAGTCCTTAATTTAGTAAATTGTTCAATTGAGTCTTTTAGTTAATTGAAATATCATCCTAGCCCTAGTTGAGTAGAGGTGTTTCATGCAAGCCCCTAAGTTTTAGATTTTTGTACAATTAAGGTTTTCAAAAATTACAAATTAGCTCCAAAATTTTAAATAAAATAATAACAATATAAGGAATAATTAAATTTTCCAAAATTAAAAATAATAAAATTTAAATTCTATAAATCAAAAACTTTTGGGGTGTTATAGACCTCTCTCTCTCTCTCTTATGAGAATCTGGTCCCTAGATTCTTACCTGAATACTGAGAAATGTTCAAGTGTTACATGAGATCTTCACTCCCATGTTGCTTCTTCCACATTGTGGTTACGCCATAGTATTTTCACTTGGGGAATCTTTTAATTCCTAAGTTCTCAAAATTGTCGATCTAGAATGCGTACGATCTATTCCTCATATGTCAAATCACCCTTCAACTACATGCGCTCAGGTGAAATGATGTGAGAAGGATTAGGGTAATACTTTTAAAGTTGGGATACATGGAAGACATTATGTATCCTTGCCAATTCTTGGGGTAACACAAAATAGTAAGCTACTGGTCCAATCTTGTCACATATCTCATATAGCCCAACATATCTGGAATTGAGCTTTCCACCCTTATCGATTCTTCTAATTCCTTTCCTCGAGGCTACCTAGAGAAATACTTTATCAGCGACTTCGAATTCAAAATCCTTCTTTCATTTATCTGCATAACTTTTTTATCTATCCTGAGCTATATTCATTCTCTACTTAATCACCTATACTTTTTAATAGTTTCTTGAATTAGCTCAGGTCTTATAGCATTTGGTGACTTGTAGGTACTACCTCGGTATTCCTTTAAGTCCCACTGTACTAGTGATCAACATTTCCAACCGTATAAGGCTTCGTATGATGCCATTTGAATGGTAGACTAGTAGATGTTATTATAAACAAACTCTATCAAAGGGAGATGCTGAATACAACCTTCTCTGAAGTCCAAAACATATGCTTGAAGCATATCTTCTAATATTCTGATAACGTTTTCTGATTGTTGATCTAATTGTGGATGAGTTGTAGAACTAAACCACAGTCAGGCTCCCAAATGCTTCGCAGGCTCTTTCATAGCCTTGAAGTAAACTTTAGGTCTCAATTTGATATAATGGGAGTAGGGATTCTATGCAGTCGGACTATCTTTTTTACATACTGCTCTATTAACTTCTCAACATTACATTATGTTCCAACTGGTAGGAAATGTGTAGATTAGGTTAGTCAATCTACTATCACCCAATACTATCATATCCTCCCCGAGCTATTGGCAAACCAGTTATAAAATCCATCGTAACCTATTCCCATTTCCAATCAAGAATAGGGAGCAATTATAACAATCCTGACAGTCGTTGATGTTCTACCTTCACTAGTTGACAAGTCAAATACTTTTGCACATAGTCCACAACATCTCTTTTCATTCCATGCCACTAGAATTGTTTCCTAAGATCTTGGTACATCTTTGTGCCTCCTAAATGTATCGTGTATCTCATTTTGTGTTTCTCATTTCGCAATCATTCTTCCATTCCTTCCAGCACACATATCCTTTTATGGTACAGATGGGCACCTTGGTTTTTGAGGTTGGATTTTGAATTTTTAGAATTTTCAAGCATCCCCTTCTACTTTAGCATCCATTCATCTTCGTCTTGAGCTTGCTGAATTTTCTCATACAATTTTGGCTGTACTTTCACTCTTGCAATCTAACCTCATTGTTTCATTATGATCACCACATCTACTCTTGGACTTTCTAGTACTTCTCTTTTTAAAATATGGGCTATTTCAGCCTTTTGACTCAGTGCATCTACCACCACGTTCACCTTTCTTGGGTAGTAGATAATAGAGAAGTCATAGTCTTTCCAAATCTCCATCCATCTTTGCTGTCACATATTCAAGTCCTTTTGAGAGAGTAAGTACTTAAAGCTCTTATGATCAATGTATACCTCAAATGTAGCTCCATAAAGGTAATGCCTCCATTTGGTTAGGACAAAAATTATTGTAGCTAACTCCAAATCAAGAGTTGGGTAATTCTATTTGTGTGGTTTTAGTTTTCTAGATATGTAGGTGATAATTCGCCCCTCCTGGATCAACAGACATCTATGAACTTCTTTAGAGGCATTGGTATACACAATAAATTCTTTAAATCTTTCTAGAAGAGCCAAAATTAGAGCGGTGGTCAATATGCTCTTCAATTCCTAGAAACTTCACTCACATTCATCACTCCAATTAAACAACGGATCTTTTTGAGTTAATTTAGTTAATGGGCTAGCTGTTTTAGAAAAGTTTTGTACAAATCTTTGGTAAATAGTCAGCAAGTTCCAAGAAACTACAAACTTACATTATAGTTTTAGGTATTTTTCAATTGACTATGGCCTCTATTTTAACCCTGTCTAAGAAAATAATGAATAACAAGAACAATGAGTCTTAAGGACTCAATGAGGGAAAGAGAAAAATATAATATCAAAAAGAAGGGTTTATGAAGTTTGATTTTCAATAAAGAGCTTGATAACAACAAGAAGTTCAATGAAATCAACAATGTGTACATAGTTGACATGAAATCAATTTTAATAAGTTGTTGGTCATTTCTTTTTGCTCAAGCACTTAGCTTAGCAAGTAGTAACTTGTTTTGTGGCATAGTTGACTGCATGCCAAATCCTTACACTTACAGTTTGTTGTTTCTAGCTACCTGTAAGCTAGGATTATAGGTGGGTACTAGCCAGAAGGACTTGCATTTGCCGGTTGGTTCCACATGGTCATTGTTTGGATCTAGCCCCTAGGTACATTTCCCTTTGTGGCGTCCCTCCAGGTGATATCTGCCCATGTCTTCCCATGGGTTAGTATCTGCCTATGTCTTCCTTTGGATTAGTATAATGTAATGCCACCAAATAACAATTCAATATCAAATAAAATTAACAAACTTAAAGAACTTCACAAGGTTCAATCTAAAACAATCATTTCCTGTAAGGACGGTAAAATATCAAGTAATTTCAAATCAAGAAAACCTTATAGGGTTCAATTTAAAATAATCATTTTCAATAAAAGATGATAAAATATCAAGTAATTTCTAATCATAAAAACCTCATAGTTTAATTTAAAATAGTTATTTTTGATAAAAGAAGATAAAATATCAAGCAATTTTGAATTAAAATAACCTCACAGGGTTTGATAACTAACAACGATGACAATAATTTGAACAAATGTCAAATCAACAGAACCTTACAAATTCAACAATGTCATGGGATAAAGCATACAAGCAAGAACCAATTAGTAGATCCTTCACAAGGGAAATAGTATCTAACAGCATACAGTAATCAAGTTAATACCAACCTACATTGGTGGTTTATTAATGAAACAATAAGTACAAGAGGTGCCAAATTAGTGAAATCCCTAACAGGGTTTTTCAACAGATAACGAGTAAGTTCATACAAAGCAACAACCAAAAGTGAGAGAAACCCTCACCTCTTGTGATCTTAGTACTATTAAGTACTAGCTGCAGTTTATTGATCTGCTGGGTCTGCACCCTCATCAACTAATCAAAATATCCTTATAATCAGAATCTTGTCCAACTTTAATATTTCTTAATAATTATAACCAAATCATTTAATAGCTTAAAATCATTTTGATTTATCCATTTATGCTAGTTTTAAGGTTTCAAAGCGATTCAAGTACTCGATACAATAAATTCCCTATTGGCATAAGAAATCTTATATCGAATCTCAACTTAATACTAATGAGTCCCAAATCAATTCAATGCTAATTACTCCAAATCATAAATCTAAGGTTTTCTTGATCAATTATTCCCATTTGGTCAAGCTTAATCAATTAAGATTATAAACCCAAGTTTATTAATCCATATCTCATCCATGTATGTTATGTACAAAGCCCGATGTATCATAAATTCTCATTTTTCTTCCATTTCACAAGCTAATACAATTGGAATTATATATATGAAGGTGCAGAGTTGTAAGTGAAGGATAATGTACAAAAGCCCTAATCCCAAAACTGATCTTTACCTCGAATCGTACAATTAAGACCTCAAAATTAGAAATCGAGCGTACCACTATAACTACTGTGATGAGCAGGAGTTTCTATCCCTTAACCACCGTAGTCGGCTGCCATCCACTGTCACTGAAAAATGCCAATATCACCACCATTCTCCTCTTTTCTTTTTCTTGAATCCAATGGTATGCTTAGTT
The DNA here is from genome assembly GCA_014898725.1 of Jacaranda copaia. Classification (NCBI taxonomy): domain Eukaryota; kingdom Viridiplantae; phylum Streptophyta; class Magnoliopsida; order Lamiales; family Bignoniaceae; genus Jacaranda; species Jacaranda copaia. The sequence continues at coordinate 321,862 of JACGDI010005532.1, forward strand.
CTTAATTTTGATGCCAGAAAGACCTTCAACCGAAGACCATAATCATGAAACCACCTTCATATCACCATGACGGAATCTCTATTTTCAACCGTTGCCGCTACTCTAATCAGCTATGCAAGGCCACGATTGTATTCCCGATGCTACAAGCTTTTGAAACCTTTGCCCAAAAAGTTGATTAGACACCACCTTGCTACTGATCAAGCAACTTCCTTTGGGGCTTTTGTTTGGTTAGCAACTGGGTTTGTGTGTGTGTTGGGCTTGCTGAGGTGATGAGGGTAATTGGTGGTGTTGAATGATGGTGAACTTGCTAGGAATGGAGTTGCTAGTAATGGAAAGTGAAAAAAGAAATAAGAGAAATGGTACGGTGATGGTGAAAAAATGGAGAAGGTGGTGAAGATAAATACTAAGGTGGTGAAGGAAATGGTGAGTGAAGACACGTCTTCACTTCATGCATTTTTTTTAATATAAAATTCTATTTTTAAGAATTCACATTTTGTCCTTAATTTAGTAAGTTGTTCAATTGAGCCTTTTGATTAATTAAAATATCATTCTACCCCTAGTTAACTAGAGGGGTTTCATGCAAGCCCCTAAGTTTTATTTTTTTGTTCAATTAAGTTTTTCAAAAATTATAAATTGGCCCCAAAATTTTAAATAAAATAATAATAATAATATAAGAAATAATTAAATTTCCCAAAATTTAAAATAACAAAATTTAAATTCTATAAATAAAAAAATTTTGGTTATATGTGGTATTCATTCAAAAGGCATCTCATTCCTTAGATCCATACCATTTTGAACCATTTTTCTATATATCTTACTCAATCTTCCCTTATAATGCTTGTAGCTGTTTGCAAACTTGTCCTCTACATACATTGTGACCACAAGATTGGCTTGCCATCCTTTGATTGAAAACTATCGCTAGAAATACATTAAATTATACACAAAGTCAATCATTAGGATAATGAATATCCAAATGCATATAATAGATGAAAAACTTAAAACATTATCAAATAGGTAATGAACTTACATCTAGTCTTGCATATACAGGCAATTTATCATGGTCCAAAACTTTTTTCCATGTTGTTTTCCAATCAAGTTCTGGACTATGGCAAACAATAATACTTTGACTATAAGAAATAGGCCGATCAGATTCATGTTCCCCATGATGTATCTAATGTCGATAGTATGCATAAAAACCTCTAATGATCAAATATCTCTTAACCTCAACAAGACCTTTTCTTTTAATATTTCAACATATATTGCATGTGTTAGAATAGTACCCTGTAAGCTAATAAGATTGGCCTTGTATAAACTATTACCTTATAAAATAATTTTGGTTGAATGATTTTCACTATATGGGCCTCTTCATCTTATGCTCTATTATACTTCACTTGCATTTGGATGAAGCCCTTAGACTACCTTAAATTGTAGGACTTAGTTTGGTGACCATGGAACAAGTCTCATAAGGTTATAATCTTAAGGCTTCCAAGTCATAAGATCTTATGAGATAAGGCATCTAAGATCCAAATAGGGTTGCACTAATGATACATAAATCTAAGGGTTAGAGATTGCTCCATTCCATGAGCAACTGTATGAGATACGGGTGTATGTTAGTGGGTGCTTGTTAGAGAACAAGGCACTGAAGACCTATCAGAGAATCCAATAGATAGCTAAAGTGGCAAGTCGGTAGTGGCTAGTTCTCATGCTTATGTTAGTGCATATTATTAGTCCTCTGACCTGAGGATTTATGATAACCTTGCGTCCAATCCTCATGCTTTGATTCATCCTTGACTATTTAGTAGATTTTTCAGGTTGAGATTAGGTATGACCTACTTGACATAGAGGTTTGTGAGATTCAAGATGGAATCTAATTCTTCGCTATTATAAAAGGTGAGTGCATCTTCTATGTGTTCTATAATGATCGATTCTTAGAAATTCTTGCGCAAAGTAGTGTGATAATTTGGAAAAGAATTTTTTCAAAGGTAAGGTCACATAAATGGAATCCAATATAGAGAATAGAGATATAGTATCAAAGCTATTTGGAATCAACAAATATCTTACCCTAGGCCTTATTTGGGAGATAAGAGATAAAAGGACCGTATTTGCATGGCACACGTAGAGCGATGATGGTTCTCCAAAATATTCATTTTAGCTAATTAGTTGGGCTCCATGGGCTTGAGGTTGGATATTGACTATGGAGATTGGATACTCTTCAATTAATGAGATTAATTAGATTGAGTCGACTAGTTTAAAAGGAGTTTTAAACTAAAATGAATACAAGATATTCAAAAGTCACAAGGAGTTATGAGCTCGTGTTCAATGAATGGTAGAACATATTGGGTCACACACAAAATTCAATTAGCCTCCTAAGTGATGGAGAGATTTTTCTAAGGAGTTGGAAAAGGGATCTCTCCTAACAAACCGAATTTTGGTGCCAAGTTTGAAGGTCAATTTTGGCTTGATTGATTTAAATATTAAATTAATCGATTAATTTAAGAATTAAATTAGACCAATAATTAAGGAATTAATTGTTTGGTGCCAACATGACCATCAATTGATCAAGTTAATTTAAAGAGTTAAGTTAACGAATTTAGCTTAAGGAGTTAAACTAGTTTGACTTAAACAGTTAAGTCAAAGCATAATTAATTGAATTAAAGAGTTTAATTTAATTAATTATGATGAATGAATTTTGGAGAGAAGACTTAAATAAGATTTGAGATGGCATCTTAATTAACTTGAAATGAGATTCCGGATGTAAAATGCAAATAAAATTCAAATAAAATTTGGATTCCTTTTTGCCACCTAAGCAACCCCTTTGCAGCCTCCCTCCCGTATGGAATGCGTGATGCAACCTTGGCATCACAAAATTCCACATCTATATATAGATGTAGTGAGGGCTTGGCTAGAGAAAAAAAAAGTACTTTAGGTGTGAATAATTAGATTCTTCATTTCCCTCTAAAAATAACCCCTTTTGCAAGTTAGCATTTCATGAATTGACGGCTTAGCTTTTTTTTTCTTCTTTCTACCAATTTTTGGCCTCCTCCATTGTCAATTCTGTAATCATATTCCAGCTCATGGACTAGCGAACTAGGAAGTCTCATTGGTGTGTGGACTTTTTCAATAAAGGCAAGATGCATGACTTGCTTTTTTTATGGAGATCTACCTGTGCAAGGTCCGACTTTGTGATTTTCTCCAGGACGTTCTAGAATTTTTGAATGAAGGTTTTCCAAGGTATTGGCTATCTCCAGTAATTTTTCTAGAATTTGTGTAGGCGATTTGGTATGGCAATCGTTGCAATCCTTTCAATGTGCTATGCACAGGAAAATTATGGAACCAATGAAGTGTTCACTTGTTTCTTCTTGAATTTACTTATCAAGGTAATCCTCTATCTAAATTTGAATCTAAGGCATGATTTGATCTTTATTTTTCTTGTAGGCACTAGTTACTTTATGTTTTAAAGTTTTGATTATATATACTAGTGCCTATCTTGCTTTCAAGTGGTATTGGAGCCTAAATCATGCTTAGATTTGAATTTTGTTTGGTTGATTGATTCATGTGATGGATCGATCTTCATCATCATATTCTCAATTCAATTGATGGATTGGATAATTTGGTTGATTTGTATGTGGCTCCTTGATTGATGAATTGAAAGTATGTTATTTAAGTGTTAATTTATGTAGTTAGTATGTTTTAATTCATAGTAATTAAAGTTGAATGGTGATTTGGCATTAATTGATGTTATATGTTGATATAGCAAGTTGATTTATGACTGAAAGAATTTTGGTCTATTTTGGATCCAATTTGATTGGAATTATGTTGGAGATTATTTGAAGAATGTGATTTTTACTTTTTCTAATTTTTTAAAGTGTGTTTGAGCACTTGAATTTCTAGTTTTAAATGGTATTTTGAATCTGAAAATTAATATGAAATGTGTGTTATAATATTGAGAACATGTGCTAAAATTGTTGGCGCACAAAAGTTGAGTGGAGAACACACTTGGCAAGCCATAAAGCCCTAAAGATAAAGCTGCTGGCAACCCCCAAGCATTGGCTAGGTAGCATGCACCTGTCATGCACACTAGCTGCCTAGCTATGCACCAAGGGCTGCCAAGCAGTCCAGTTTTAGGGTTATTTGGTGAGCTTTGAGTTGTTTTGTCAACTCATTTAATGCTCGACAAGTTTTTGCACTACACTCATTAGTTGCACAAGTGTTATGCTATGTCGCAAAGTTATGTTTGACATAATTGAATGCTTTTGAAAATTGGTTAAAGTTGGTCACCAATTAATGGCATAAATGTTATGCTTGGTTCAATTATTTGTTAATGAGATAAGCATTTAATTGTTAATTCTAGATTTATTTATTGTTCATTTAATTGTTGAATGAATGATGAATGAATGAGGATGATCATGAGCCTTTTAAATTGATTTTATTTGTTTCAAAGTTGTTGAAATGGATTGTCTTAAATGGGACTTGCATGCCTCTTGTTCTATCTTGTAAAAGCTATAAGAGTAAAACCACTAGGTGTGAGGATTTTCATTCCATGTAAATGTTGCATGGAGTAAGGAGTCCAATAGAGGTATGGAAACCCATGAATGTATGAGATATACTCATGTAATAGTCTAGTTTAATTCAAACCACTTAAAATCAACCGAAGTGATGCACCCATGACTCTAAGTGCATCACTTGGTTAAGCTCATGGCCATCCCACCTTAAGAGCATGCTAGGCTATTTACTTATTTATGCTTTTCATATTCTATTAATGTATGAGATGCATGATTAAAATATAGAGAACATAAATAAGAAGATAAAATGATGAAATCTTTCCAAACAAAAATCCTCTACTTAGAACATCTAAGCATTTTCAAATATTAAGTCAAAATGGATACAAATTAAAAGAGTTTTAATTAATCCAAACCTTCCACCAATAGTATATGCCATTATGATGCTATTGATTTTGTGTGATGGTACTCGATCACAGGGGTGACACTTAGGAGGAAAGCTGTAAGCATACACTTAGCATGAGATGCATCTTTGACTTGGGAACCCTTATGCATTGGCACTCGATCAAGGGAGATGTTGTGAGTCCATCTTGAGATGAATTATGATTGGTGGGTTTGACTTAATACTTAGTAGTATAGATGGCGCACGGTCAGGTGGGTCTCTATGAAAAATGGCAAAATATATCAAGCGTTGCATGAGATACAATTAGCAAAGGTTGCTTACCCTTCGATTGCTCATGGATGGCACTCAATCGTGAGGGTCTATTGGTAAGTTTTTGGGGTCTTGATTCTTACTAGAAAATTTGATTTCTGGAATTCTTGTTAGGGGTGAAGGATTTGATAGTGGGAGAAAAACATGCTTGAAAGACTATGAACATATTTTTTTAATACCAAACTCAATCACATGCTTATTCTCTTTCTTTACCTCATGTACATTTTTTGAAATCTTCAACAAACAAATGTCTAAAAATCCACTCGCAAGCATTTTGGAAACCAATAAACTCATCAGGCTTAACTTCCAAGATTGGTTGAGAAACCTTAAGATAATTCTTGACTCTGATAAGAAGGCATATGTTCTTGATCAGAGTCTACTAGACAATTTAGGTGATGATGTAACTAATGAGGTTCGTGAAATGTTCACAAAATTTGTGGATGATGATCTACAAGTTAGATGCCTCATGTTGGCATCCATGACTAATGAGCTCCAAATGACTCGTAAGCACATGAAATATGCTTATAAGATCTATTTGCACCTACAAGAGTTGTATGGTGTTCAAACGAGACATAAAATATTGGCTTTGTCTAAAGCGCTCTTTAGTACAAGGATGAGTAAAGGGGCTAGTGTCCATGATCATGGGTTAAAGATGATTGGACTCATAGAAAAGTTTGGACAACTTGACGTGATCATGGATAATGGCCTTTATGTGGATTTGATCCTCTGATTGTTGCCACCCTCATTCGACCAATTTGTTGTAAACTTTAATATGTCTAAGCAAATGGTTATGATTAATGAGTTGGTGGGCATGTTAGTGATCATAAAGGCAACAATGAGAAAAGAAAAACCTCTTATAATGGCATCCTCCTCCAAGTCGAAAGGTCTTAGAGGCCCTAGAAAGGGAGGTAAGAGGAAGAAAAGTTTTTCCTCAAAAGGGAAGCAACCTGAGAAGAGTTTCGGGAGAGTTAAGAAAAAGGCTAAAACAGATGCAAATTATTTCCATTGTGGTCAAAAAGGTCATTAGAAAAGAAACTGCAAAGCTTACTTGGCTACTTTTGAGAAGGGTATGTATTTCTTTTAGGTGCATTTAACGACTAATTCTTCCTCATAGATATTTGATACTACATGTGGTTCTCATCCTTGTAATTCCTCATAAAGGGTGGAAAGAAGAAGGAGTCTACGTGAAGTAGATATGATCCTTTACCTTGAAAATGGAGCAAATGTTGCAGCCAAGGTCCAAGGCGTATTAACACTAGACTTAAGAAATTCTTGTATTGTTCTTGATCCTATTTACTATGTACCTAATCTTGTTAAGAACATTGTTTTAATTCTTGTTTTGGATAATGAAGGATTTGATTTTTCAATTTCAAATGAGAAGTTGAAAGCATTGAGGAATAGTTTCTCAATTGCACAAGGTACATTAGTTAATGAATTATACAAGCTAGATTTTTCCACTCCTCTAATGCACGCTCAATCAAATAAGAAGAAGCTAGATATCCAAGAATATGCCATTTTGTGGCATACAAGACTTGGCCATACCTTTAAGAATAGGATGAGCATGCTAGAAGTTCTCAAAGCACTAAATGTTAGTGGCATTGAGGACCTTCCCATTTGTGAATCTTATTTGAAGGAAAGAATGACTAAGGCTCACTTTGTAAGATAAATGGCGTGATCCACAAGTCTTTTGAATTTGATCCATATGGACATTTGTCGACCACTAAGGGTTAGTAGGAAAGGTGGCTATTCTTACTTCATCACTTTCATCAATGACCATAGTCATTACAAACATGTGTATCTTATGAAATGCAAGTTCGAGGTCTTTGAAAAGTTCAAAGAGTATAAGAATGAAGTAGGAAAGCATAAAGGACTTAGTATTAGAGCCCTTTGATCGAATCGAGGAGGAGAATACTTAAGAGCTAAATTCTGGTATTATCTTAAAAAAAATGGGATTCTCTCTCAATTGACTCCACTCGGCACACCCTAACTTAATAGAGTAGCTAAGAGGAGAAATCATACCTTGTTAGACATGATACGTTCCATGATGAGTTTTTTTTATGTATTTATATCCTTTTGGGGATACGTCTTATAAATGATTGTGAGACTACTAAATGAAGTACCATCAAAATTGGTGCTAAAAATACCATATGAGATATGGCATGGCAAAGCACCATCTTACCACTACCTAAAGATTTGGGGATCTCCCACCTATGTGAGATGAATAGTGGGGGATAAATTGGATAGTAGATCTATTTTGTGCAAGTTTATGGGATACCTAAGAGAGTCTATGGGCTATTACTTCTATAATCCCTCAGAATAAAAGGTGTATGTTTTGAGGAAGGCCCATTTTTTGGAAAAGAAATTTCTATTGGATAGAAAAGGCATTGTCATTGAACTTGATGAAGTTCAAGATGATCAAGAAATCCTATAAGTGGTGGAAATATCAGAATTGCAAATACCTAATACATAACCTCTAAGATGGTCAGATCGAATCAAAACACAACTTAAAAGGTTTGAATTTCTTCATGAGTGGGTCAATAGGATGAGGATCTAAAATCGAGACGTTGGCTTGATGCCATGAGACCAGAAATGGACTCCATGTACTTAAACAAAGTATATACTTTGGTAGATCCACCAAAAGGAATAGTTCCTATTGGTTGCAAGTGGATCTATAAGCAAAAGCTTGGAGTAGATAGAGAAGTAGTGACTTTTAAGGCCCGACTAGTGGCAAAAGGTTACACTCAAAGATTTGGTATCAATTTTGAGGAAACCTTTTCACCGATCAATATGCCTAAGTCCATTCAAATCTTACTAGCCGTAGCTGCATATTATGACTATAAGATATGGCAAATCGATGTGAAAACCTCTTTCCTCAATGGTGACATTGAAAAAGAAATTTACATGGAGCAACCACAAGGTTTTACATCTAAAGGGAGTGAGCAAAAGGTTTGCAAGCTCCAAAAGTCCATTTCTGGACTCACACAAGCATCCAAAAGCTGGAACATACATTTTGACAAAATAGTCAAATTGTTTGGCTTTGTAAAAAATGTGTATAAACTATGTGTGTACAAGAAGGCTAGTGGGAGTTCAATACAATTTATTGTGCTTTATGTTGATGACATCCTTCTTGTTGGGAATGAGATAGAAATGTTAGAGTGCACTAAAGCATGGTTATCTACACAATTTTGCATGAAGAATTTGGGAGAAGCATTCTGCGTATTGGGAATATGTATCTATAGAGATAGATCGAGAAGGATAGTGGGGCTTTCCCAAACCCCGTACATTGATAAGATACTAAAGAAATTTAGTATGGAAAAATCCAAGAGAGGATTCTTTCCTATGGGACACGACATTCATCTTTCCAAGTTTATGGCCCCCAAGATTGAGAAGGAGAAACGAAAGATGTCCCATATACCCTATGCATTGGTGATAGGTAGCATAATGTATACGGTTCAATGTATAAGATCGAATATGGCACACTCACTAAGTGTTACTACTAGGTTCTAATCAACCCTAGTGAAAGTTGCTAGATAATCGTAAAAATAATCCTTAAGTACTTAAAAAGACCTAAGAACTTGTTTTTAGTGCATGGTAATGGAAAAATAAAACTTGAAGGGTTTTCAAATTCCACTTTTCAATCTAATGTAGATGACCTCAAATCTACTTTTGGATTCATCTTTTGCTTCAATGGTGGTGTTGAAAGTTAGAAAAGTTTCAAGTAAGACACTAAAACCGACTCGACCATAGAAGCAGAATATATTATAGCTGCTGAAGCTGCAAAGAAAGGTGTTTAGATGAAAAACTTCATTCAAGAGTTGAATATAATGTTTAGCATTGTTAAGCCAATCATTATTTTCTGTGACAATAATAGAGTGGTAGCACAAGCTAAAGAGCCAAGATCTCATCAACAATCCAAGCAAATATTGAGGTGACATCATTTGATCTGAGAAATCATTGATAGAGGTGACATCTAAGTGGAGAGAGTTGCCTTAAAAGAGAACATAGCAGATCCACTGACAAAACCCCCATCGCAAAACGTCTTTGAAGGACATCTTGAGAAGATGGGTCTTGAGGCCATGGGGAATTGGCTTTAGGGCAAGTGGGAGATTGTTGGAATAATGCTCTACAAGCTAATAGGATTGGCCTTGTATAAACTATTACCTTGTAAAACAATCTTGATTGAATAATATTCACTATATGGTTACCTTCATCTTATGTTCTATTATAGTTCACTTACATTTGGATAAAGCCTTTAGATCACCTTAGACTGTAGGACTTCATTTGGTGACCATAAAATAAGTCTCACATGATCGTGATCTTAAAGCTTCTAAGTTATAGGATCTTATGAGATGGAGCATCTAAGATTCAAATATGCTTGCACTAATGATGCAAAAATCCAAAGGTTGGAGATTACTTCGTTCCATGAGCAATTGTATGAGATATGAGTGCATATTAGTAGATGCTTGTTAGAGAATAAGCCATTGAAGACCCACTTGAGAATCCACTAGATAGCCAAAGTGGCAAGTCAGTAGTGGCTAGTTCTTAAGCTTACGGTAGTGCATATTATTAGTCCTCTGACTTGAGGAGCCATGGTAACCTTGTGTCTAGTCCTCATGCTTTCACTCATTCTTGATCACTTAATGGGTCTTTCAAGTTGAGATTGGGTATAAGCTACTTGACATGGAGGTTTGTGAGATCCAAGATGGAATTCTACTCCTCGCTATTATGAAGAGCGAGTGCATCTCCTATGTGTTCTATACTGATCGATTCCTAGAAATATTTGTGCAAGGTGGTGTGATAATTTGGAAAAGGATTTTTTCAAAGGTGAGGTTACACAAACAAAATCAAACATCAAGAATATAGTATCAAGGCAATTTGGGAGTTTATTTTGGCCAATTAGTTGGGTTCCATGGGCTTGAGGTTGGACATCGACCATGGAGATTAGGTACTCTTTAATTAATGAGATTAATTGAATTAAGTCGACTAGTTTAAAAGGAGTTTTAAATTAGAATGAATATAAGATATTCGAAAGTCACAAAGAGTTGTGAACCTATGTTCAATGAATAGTAAAATCTATTGGATCACACACAAAATTAAATTAGCTTCGTAATTGATGGAGAGATTTTTCTGAGGAGTTGGAAAAGGGATCTCTTTTAATGGACCAAATTTTGGTGCCAAGTTTGAAGGTCAATTTTGGCTTGATTAATTTAAGTGTTAAATTAATCGACTAATTTAAGAGTTAAATTAGACCAATAATTAAGGAGTTAATTGTTTGGTGCCAACATAACCATCAATTGGTTAAGTAATTTAAAGAGTTAAGTTAATGAATTTAGTTTAAGGAGTTAAGCTAGTTTGACTTAAAAAGTTAAGTTAAAGCATAATTAATTAAATTAAAGAGTTTAATTTGATTACTTAGGATGAATGAATTTTGGAGGGAAGACTCAAATGAGATTTGGGATGGCATCTTAATTAACTTGAAATAAGATTCCAAATGTAATTAAGATGCAAATAAAATTTAAATGAAATTTAGATTCCTTTTTGCCACCTAAGC